>JAKSZP010006911.1:0-99172 GCA_022478985.1 Massospora cicadina
GCCAGCTAACACGGTCATACGCCTTTTCCTGATCCAAGAAGACCAGGGCACCAGTTGTTTTGGATTGGCAAATGTTTGCAACAGGGTGTATGTTGTTCCAGATTGAACGCCCTGGTATAAACCTAAACTGGTTGGGTGATAGGACGTCAGATGCAATTGCGCCTAATCTAGCTGCTAGAATTTTTTAGGAATTTTTGTGTCAGTGTTGAGAGTGCAATTGGGCGCCAGTTGGCCAGGTCCAACTTGTCACCCTTTTATACAAGGTTATAACGTAGGATTCATGGCCTCCTGGTAATAGGCGTGTTTCCAACAAACTCTGGTTCATTGACGCAATAGGAGGGGGGCGATTTGTTGAAAATATTTTTTGTGAAATTCGTAGGGTATCCCATCAGGCCCTGGGCGTTTCCTATGTGGTGCACCACGAATTGTCTCCCAAAGCTCCTCTCATGTAATAAGGGATATTATATTTTAATTTGGTGGTGTACTTTGTATCTTGGCAGTTTGAATAAATTCTTTAATTTTTTGTGGATTTGTTGGCATATCGCAATATAATTCAGTGTAATAGCGGTGTACTTCCACCTTGACCTCCTCAGGGTCAGTTGCCACAGTGCTGTTGGTCTTGCGGACCTGTGTGCAGGTGGGCTGGTTTCCGCGGGAGTGGAATTGGCGGAAAAAGTATATCAAACAGGTTTTTCCTTTTTTTATGAACTTACCTTTGTTTGATACTTTGATTCTGTGTTGGTGTTCAAAGATGAGATTGTTAAGTCAGGCTGAAATTTCTGCCCATTTGCATCCCCAATTAGGGCTATAGCCAGATCTCGGAGTATTTATTTCCAGGTGGTCTAGTTCTGCCAAGGTACGCTTGATTGTGGCTGTGTCCGCGATATACTTGCATGATGCAATATGTCATGTTTTGTTGATTAAATCTTTTTTGAAATTTTCCCATGTTCTGATGGGATCTGAAGTGAATGGGGCTGTGAATTCTGGGTTTGTAGCCTTGTTTTCAACCCAGTCAGATATCTCAGGCAATCTTATATTTTATGGGTGAAGCTTTCTCCAAGGCGACATCTGTGTGTGGGAATGGGTTGGTGCTAACTGCACCATAACTAATTGGTGATCAGAAAATTGATCTTTTTTGTTGTAAATTTGGAGATTCTTGAGTGGTGGAATTGTGGGATGAGGATGTGGTCAATACGACTCATCAATATGAGCAGTCCCTCACATATGTTGGGTCTTGTCATATGGGGAAGGATTGGTGAATTGGGGGGAAGAACATCCTGTAAGCCAAGAGATGCCTTCATTGTGCGATATTCAATGTGTCCAGGTGGGTATCCCCTGAGATTAGGCCATTGATCTGTATTGGGGTTATCCCAGCAGTTGAAATCACCTAACATGATGATATCTGGTGGGAGGGTGAGAGTAGAAATTTTTTCAAATTTTTTTTCTCTCAGTTGCAGTGCACAGTGCGTAGATACATGCTAACGAAATTATTTCATCTTGCCATGTGATTGTTGCTACCAGGACTTGACCGTGCAAGTGTGATGATGAATTTGTAATTTTAAATTTTTTGTTGTTTTGGACTATCACCCCACAGTGAGATGTCCATACTGATTGTGATAATGTGACCCTGGTTGACCAGGATGCTTCCTCCCCTTGTAGGCAGTGGGCTTCTTGGATGGCCAAGATGTCTACAAGAGGTTTTCGCAGGAATGCCAGCTTTTTGGCTTGGGACATATGAGCCCTGGCTCCCGCGATGTTTAATGTCCCTATTGACACTGAGGTGCCCGCGGCGCCTCAAGAGCAGTTGGGAGGACCCTCTGGTCCTATCCCACCGCGGCTCATTTTGGCCATGCTCCGCATCTGTACTCCAACTCTTTTACTGCCATTGTTGGTTCCCTTGATCTGACCCAATGATTCAAGGGAATTGCAGTTTTTTGCATTTGCGTCAACTTTTCCTGCACAGGTCTCATGTTGATTTGATGCGGGTTGTTGATTGGACTTTATATTTTCTAGGTTCAACTTTGTTGCATTGTGCACCGCATTTTCACCCAAATTGCAGTTGCATTGTTCCTCAGTATGTGCATGACTGATGACGCTTTGTGGCTCAGTTTGGTTACTGTGAAAATTTTTGACCTGGGCATATTGTTCTGATTGGTTGGTTCAGTGAATATCTGAAATATCCTCCTGAATTTGTCCATGGTTAATGGCGGATTCCACATGTGCCACCGCTTCAGCTGCTGCTCTCTTGCAGGCTTTTTGTGCTGCTTTACGCTGTTTACTTGTAACTGAGTCCACGATGGAGTATAGTCCATCTTCACCCCAGCGGAATGGGTGGTGGCCATCAGGCATTTTGGCGAAGTTTTCATTATCTTTGTCCATAGCTTCTTCACAAAAATCATTTTCTATTAAGCCCTCTTTTACAGGGCATGCATGTTCCTTGTGGCCCAGTGAGCCAAATTAGTTGAAAATGGGTGGTGCGCATTCTGGTGTAACTTGGAATGCAGCTGACTGGCCCTATCTGAAAAGTGAAATTCTGCTGCGTGGGGAATTCTGGATAAATCCTATTCCACTTCTGGGAAGGGGTTGATTACAGAGATAGCTTTGCCCGTGCACAGGTTGGGCATTAAGCGAAATCACTGCAAATTGAGTTGTTGGATTTCTTCGTAGGCCACAAGACCTTTGCGGAGCTCCTCCTTGATTACCTTATGAGGAAGGTTGGTGGGGAGCGAGTCAAAGGAGATGAACAAAGTTTTCGCTTTGTTTCATCTGGTGCGCGCGGTGTGCACAATTTTTTTGCCCTCAGGGAGGGCAATTTCCAAGCAGATTTTTGCTGCAGCATTGGCTTCATCAGCTGTTTCAAAACCAATATCAATCCGGCCTTGCCCATGTTGTTGGTGGCTACGTACACCACGTGAGGGAAAAGTGAGGGCTATGCCTCACATGTTTTTTCCTACAGGGTTGGTGACTCATCCCTAAGGAAGAGTCTGATCCCGTGTTCCACCTTTGACAAAGGTTGGTTGAATTGAATGTACATGTATTGTGCATGCTTTACAGAAAATACCATAAACCCAGACAGTGTCTGAATTTGCAATTTTTTTATGGCTTGGGTTCCTGGTCCCCCTCCAGGGCGTTTCTTGCCCTTAGTTGCACCGTTAAGTGCACCGCTTGCCACGATGCTCGCCCATGTTGTATTATTTTTGTTATTAGAGTCGCCCATCTTTCCTGTGTGTGATTATCCAAATTTGCTGTTTGAATCAAATTGTAGTAACTAAAGTGATTGTTACAAGAAAGAAAAGCTAAAAGTAATCTTTTTTATATCTTTGTTTTTATATATTGCTTTTCATTATTATGGTTTCAAATAAAGAATTTATCTATAACTTAATACATTAATCTATTAATTTATTTTTTTTAATTATCATTAAGACAACCCTTCCCAAGTATTCGTGAGTTACTGTTTATAGTAGCTAAGTTAAATCACAAATCAAAAGTATTTCATGCTTACTTTATTTTTGTGTTTTAATTTAGGTTTTTGTTAAATCTGTTTATTATAAAAATGATAATTGAGGATACTACTAACACAAGAGAAAAGAACAAAAGTATATTAAATTAATAGATAGTAAGCAAAAATACCAAATACGCCAGTACAAATCTGATTAAAGACTATAATCCATATTTTTTGGTAATCTTTATGTACTGGTATTTAAGTAAAAACTTTTTTATTTGAACTTGGATCATTTTAAAAGTCTACAAATACCTACCTCTTATGACAAAACAATACCTTAAATAACATCTCTTATTATACTTGCCATGTAAAAGTCCTATCCCCATAGGGTCCATTAAAGCAGTCTTCCTGTGTATCATGTATCCTTTAAATTTTTATTCAAGGTAGGCCAACCTGGGGACAATACCGCACCAATTAGGGAAGTGAAGAAAATAGGAAAGGAGGATAAAACCCAGAAAACCTCCATGCGCGGTGTATGATAGGCCAGGAACTCCATGGAACGCCTTTGCTATTTGCTATCTCAGTTCTGGGCATTGGTGCACAAAACCAACACAGTCAAAATCGTCCCCTACCCAAAGTCCATTACCAAGATCAAACTTGGGAGGCAGTGGTAGAGGGTCCATACTCTACCACTGGGGTATCCTCCCTTTGTGTATCATGTATCCTTGTGTTAAATAATAAGTTTCCAATAAACTGCTAGCTTGCTGATGTTATAGAACCTAAATATGCCATTTTGTACTCTGAGTATACATTATAGTACAATATTAGTAATATCTATAGAAGTTAGTTTTTTATACTATTTTATATTTATAAAAAACTCTAATTAAGTGTTTTGTGAATTAACTTTTCATTTATAAAAGGGAGCATACCAATTTACTCAAACTATGCTTTATCAACCAGATACCATAACTTTCTTTCTATATTTTCTGGAAACTTTTGCGCCAAGAAAATATTCTTACATTGTGGGTGCCTAAGCACATAAGAAAACAGCTTCAGGTCACAAGGAATTGCCATTATGATAAAAAAGGGACAAGAGGAAAATTATTGTCAGATGCTTTTTAAACAAATTTATTGGCTTTCCGCCAGAAATTCTTACAACATCCATGATTTTGCATCTGCCGCTGAACTAAGAATCCGCCAAACCTAAAACAGTTAAAATTTTTAAAACTCAAAAAGAGGACAATGATAAGTGGTACTGTTTGTTGCATTAGAATGATAATGTGGTTGTTAGTTTAAAACATGGTGAATACATTTTGAGATTCTGACATTATTTTGCTGACAAGAATCCAAAAAATAACAAAGCCTATAAGCAGCAAAACTATTTTTTCTAATAAATGTTTCTCCCTTTTCATAGGTCTTAATAGAATGTGAGAGTCAAAATTGATATATTCTATATAAATAATTTTCCAAGGGTTTTTTATATGAAAATTAGAAGATGAATAGCTCTACAACCTTTTGATGAAGATTGTTGGTTATTATCCAAAAGGGATAGGGTGGAGATGTCTTAGTAAAGTACAAATGCATTAAAATGGACAACTCTATTCTTAAGCAATTCATTTTTAAAATTAAAATTTTCTGACTTGGGGTTTTGATCATTTAATAATCCTTTAGATTGTTTTACTCTGCCTCAACATACTTAAAATCTGTTTCTGCATTTTTGGCCCCTTGTATACTTTTTTGTTCAAACCTATGCTGACCAAAAACTGACTTTAATAAGCTATTTCCATGTGGTACCCCAGGTATCAAATTTACTTCAACCAAAAGTTCTCTGTTCTGACTTGCTTACTGTGGTAGAGCGATTTACCTTATGGCACATACTTTAACCATAGTTCTAAGGTCATAACATGGTTGTTTGAGTTCAGCTCAAAATTTTCTGCTGATTCAGTGATAGTAGTGCTTTTGATCTAGTAGGTTGGTTATAGGTGGAGTGGAATAAATGGGTGATGTTAGAACCCATCTATAATCTAGGATATGTCCTAGGTCATGAGACTTGGAAAGAGAAAGATCTCTTAGATTGTGTTCACTTTGTCTTAAAGGGGTGCAAGGTTCTATCCAGATTAATAGCTAGAATTTGAAACCTTACGTGTATAACCTTTTTTTGTGCTTCTACATAAAAACCTTAACCTAGCTTATTCTAACTTTAGAAGAGCCATAGAGAGTCCTTGTCTTATGAAGTCAAGTACTCAGCCCATGATCAAATGGATTTCCAAGGTTCTACTTAAAACTTACTTTTCCTCTATCTTGCAATGATACGCTAAATTACCAAATTAGTTTAAAATGTCATAATTTACTTTTAAACATATTGCACATATATGAATGTGTAAAGACATTATTTAAAGGTCTAAATTCATCTCATATCACTTTCCAAGTCTTATGAATGGTCTAAATCTAAAAATACTTTATGTCAGATTTTTGAGTAATCCTTTTATTCTTTTTTCAGATCATAACAAAAATGTAACACCTTTTTTCACAAAAGCTTGCCTAATCATTATTGGTACTGTCTGCTCAGCTCTGTGGATGTTATTTATGAATGGCTTTCACAGTATGTTGTGATACGGTCAAATATCTTGTTTTTGACCCCTATAAAAATAAGTTTCTAAAGTTTTCTGAACCAGTCTTAAATGAGGTCCAACTTAATTAGTTGCTCCTTAAATAAACTTTTCTACTACATTAACAATAGTCATCTTATCTAACCAGCTGTTAAACTATCAGATTAAGCTGCAGTAGCCATTGTCTTACACAACATTGACTTGCAATGGATAAGCCTTCTAGTTGTACATCACAATAATATTAGGGTGTGGGGAGAAGTTTTGAGGCTGAAACTGTTGTAGTTTGATGCCTTTTATTCTTATTTAAAGAACTTAAATTGTTGATTATAAAAAACCTCAGACTTTATAAAAATGACAATTTTCTAAGAAACTTTAGCATTATTAAATGGCCTAGTGGGGAGTGCAATATGTTTTGCAAATATAAGACATGTTTAAGTGGATGATTCTGAGTTAGTTTCATTAAGTTCTGCATTTTTCTTCTTTTATGGTGATGACAAATAAACCCTGCTATCATATGGTAATACTATACCTGAAAAAATCAAATGTATTTTATAATATTATAAACTAAATTTTCTTAGGCACTAGATTTTTTGTGGGTTTATTTTATGGGCTATCCAAGCCTTTAGTTTTCTAATAATGGACTTATTTCAGTAGATTTAGCCTCTGTTTTTAATCCCTGATGGCAGAAAAAAATTGCATGACTATGGTATCAATTATGGTTTCTAAATACCTCATTTTATAAGTTTATTTGTTCATATGATGTCATATTTCAGTTTAATAATCAAACTTTATCTAAATTAGCTAATTTAGTTGAACTTATAATTAGTATACAAAATACGTTTAATTTCAGTTACTCATTATCATGTGCTTCCTTAAAATAAAGGCTATTAAATGCTTAATCCAGATTAGTAAAATCCTATAGGGAAGCCTTGTGCATATAGGCAAACTTTTATCATGTTATAGCAAATTGTTTTTGTATTTCTGTATGAACAGCTACACTTTAGTCTCTTGATTTATTAGAAGAAAAACAAAAGCCTTGTATTAAATTAGTATAAATCATTATACTATTATTTACATAAGCTTATATAAAAGTTTCTATATAGTTTAAAGACTGATAAAACAAGGTAAAAATTCAAGTGTTTAAGATATTGTTCAAGCCCCAAAGACCTTGGCGTAGGGCTTTTGATTAAATATACTAAATATAGTTTAAAGAAAAAAATCCTTAACTGACAGATATCCTTAAGTTATGCTATTTAATAGAGATACCAGATATACTAGGAACATTAATATTAACTCAATTTCAAGGGTAAATATTTATAGGGAAAGATTTACCAAATCTTTCAGGTAAATCACCAGAAACTACTGAGATGAGACTATATGGTTCATTCTCTAAAATTTTTATTTCATCCTAATTTTTTAAAAGCAGAGGTATTCAATCCTTTAGAAATGTTTGGCCCCACAAGCGGTAGTAGTCTATCCTTTGGATCAGGTTTGTACCCAAAAATCAGAGGTGAAAAAAATTAAAATTATTGGGACCATCTAGTACTAAAAAAAAAAAAATTAAAATTAGGTTGAAATCCTAACAACGTCCCCTTGTAGATCTTGGCGTGGGGGTAAAGGGCTGTAATATTGAATATGTATCTAACTTATCATTTTAACTTGGTTAACTTTAACAATCAAATATTTTTTTACCCTTTTCTAGATGACTCTATAGGATCTTTACAAATTGGAAGTTAGTTTGTTATTTCTTCCAACTTCTACTGATGGTAAAAGAGGATGGCCCACCTGACTGGTAGTATGTAGGGGACATGTTTTTGTTAAACCAATATGTCTCTCTAGAGGTCTTACCAGACTTTTTTGTCCAAGTCCAGGGCCTGAAGGATAATGATTTCATTAGCAATAGCTTTCATGTTAAATTCAGGGGTTTGGTCAAGGCATAATCTAAAATATAATATACTCTGGAGGGCAAGGGAAGATTTCTTTCATACAAAGCCTGAATGGGGGACATCTTTAAGATTGGTGGTGGCTAATTTGGGTAACTATTTTTGCAATTAAAAATTATTTGGGCTAATTTAGAAGATAAGTCAAGGTCATTTTACATGGGGTTGAGATTAATGTAGCATTAACTCTCTCTACCATCCCATTGATTGCAGGATGATAGAGGTGGTAAACACTTGAGTAAATCACATTATTCAAGTTAACTATTGCTCCAGTGATGACAGAAAATTTATTTCCATTATATAAGAAATTTAAAATAGGACACGCATGTTGGTTGATGGTATTACTATATAAATGAGGCGGTAGCTTTGGCAAAAGCTGATGAAAGGGGTATAGCCTCAATCCATCTATTGAGATGAAAGATAGCCAGTATGAGCAGCTTATGGACGTTAAAGGCTTGAGATAGTAGGCCTAAAACATTAATACTAACCATGTGAAAAAGTTTAGAAGAAAGATCAGCTTGATGCTTGCGCGAGGTATCAGGACCAACTTGGCTTTTATATACTAGGAAAGGCTCTTATACATTATGGATGGAGGAGAGCATCCTTTCACAATAGCATTGGGA
Organism: Massospora cicadina; assembly: GCA_022478985.1. Classification (NCBI taxonomy): domain Eukaryota; kingdom Fungi; phylum Entomophthoromycota; class Entomophthoromycetes; order Entomophthorales; family Entomophthoraceae; genus Massospora; species Massospora cicadina. The sequence continues at coordinate 8,615 of JAKSZP010006911.1, forward strand.
TTTAAGCAATTTATAGATTTTCCAGTTCCTTCATGGCTGACTTGTAGATGTCTTTTTAAGATGGTGTCAATTCATTTAGAAGGACGAATATATGGCAGTCATTGGGTTGACACTTGCATATAGAGGTGACCATCCCAGATTAATAAGTTTTCTAACATTTATTAACTCTTTTAAATTGAGATAGAAGGTTTTCCAACATCTGATGTTGGCTTAGAAGATCATAGAGCCATCTTAATAAAGTCCAGTTAGAATTAAAAAGGTAATCTGGAAATTTTTTTTACAATTTTCAAGTATTGAGAAAAACAATAATTTAACTAAAATTGTAATTTTAGAGCTTAAACGCCCATCATAACAGACACCCGTCAGGATCTTTTATTTTCTGGAGCCATTGCAAAGATGCATGGTTTGTAATTATTTTGAAATGATCCATGTTGAGCCCATGGGTGTGATACCATGTATCCCTTAATTATTTTAGGCTAGATGACCAAAGCTTGAGGTTGTTATATAATACATTTTTGCTTCTCTTGGTTGAAAAGTAATATTTCATATACTTTGTCTGGAAAGGTAATTCCTAATAAAAATATACCAAAATTGATTTAAAATAGGCAAAAATAGAGTAAATTTTTATTTGCTTAGAAATGAATTATAAGGGATATCTGGGAGGTTACACAGTGCATCTTCATGCATACTAAGCTAAGATTAATTTCTCATCTCCTAATTGAGATTCATTCGCCGCATAGTTTGGGTTTGAACCCCACTTTTAGGGCTTGAAATTAGTCAGAGGTTACCCCAAATATGGTTTTAGATTTTTGGACGGTTCAGGTTTAAATCCACGTCCAACTCATCTAGTCTCTGTTTTAGGTTTGATTCCATAATTAAATACATCCAAATCTCTAATTCATATAGGAAACCCAACAATGCCCCCATCTAGATTTTGGTGTAGGGGGGATATGGATATAGAAATTGACTATGGGTGCAGATTACTACTGTACCATGAACAACCTCTCTGATTGAGTTTTAGTTGCCCCAGTTATAAATAACTTTGTAAGGACCTGTTAGAAAATTGACTATGGGCTCTGCTAGTTTGCAAGCCAACCAGTATGAAGACTGGTCAGCCCTTGCCATTTTCAACTTAGGCAATGGGGCCAGCAGCGCCGGCTAACCCCTTGGCATATCACCTGCGCCATTTGGGGATCCCAAGCCTAAACTCCAATTAACAAAATAATATAAACTTATAAAAAAGGCAGGTTAGGCAAAGGGAGATATTTATTGAAAGGGAAGCGCCAGGTATTTATACTATTTACAACAGGGCTTTTACACCCACCGCCAACCTATCAGCTCTTCCGCTGGTTCTTCCAGCCAACCTATCTTCTTCTTCTACACTATTCTCTTCCCTGGCGTTGACCCTCTCACTCTATCCTTCCTGATGTCCAAATTAGTTTTGGTTCATCCTTGGCCGTAAGTCGCCAGTGAGCCATATAAATAATTAACCTAAATAAATGTCAAAGTGGATCCAACCTTTGAGTTAATAATAATGCACCAGAAACAACTTTGGTCACTCGCTTTGACTTAGATATCTTGGCATCTCACTGACATCTCTTCTCGTCTTATCTCAATAATAAATGAGGCACTGGAAACAACTTCAGCCACCTCAAACTCAAAATTGTTGGATCTGCCAACATTGGATTATCAGTACAGGCAGTTAATTCATAGATGAACATTTGAAGCAAATACATCGGCTTTCTGCCAGAAATCTCACAACAGTCCATGAATGGTAGTTGGCATCAACACTGATTCCACTGACTGATACTAATTGGATCATCCACAGCTATTAGTTGCCAGTGATCCTTATACTAATTTGGGGCCATTGATTGACCCCACCTAAACCTAATTCCAAACTTGGCGGAATACTAATTATGTCTCAACCCAATTGGGGAGCAACTAACCAGCAAATATCAAATAACACGAAATTCAGTCCATAAGCCATTCTTCCAGGATTGGCCATATCATCCCAAATAACGATTAATCATTGGGGGATTCAATCTGCTTAAAATTCTGCTAGGCACCAACCAGTTAATACCCATTTTATTATCACAAACTCCAGTCTGGTGGTGGTAGAAAAGGACTAGGTCACCCAGTTTGATGGTGTGCAGGGGGTATTCTTATTAATGAATTAATTAGTTTCTCTACTAGTTGTAGCAGATAGGCTTTCCAAAGCTAGTACTTAAAACCAGATAATTTCATTGGCAATACTTTATATAGTGACTTCAGGGTCTTTGGAGGTGACTTGGTCAAGTATAACCTGTAATTTAGAAGGCAGATGGGGATTTCTGCCTTACAACGCTTGGAAAGGTGACACCTTGGTTATTTTATAATAGCTTATCCTATAGGCTAGAATTACACTATGCAAATTTTGGGGCCAATGAAAGGGGTCAATCATAGAATTTTTCTGGAGGGTTGCAATAAAGGGCACCATTTGCCCGCTTTGCCATTCTATTGGTTACAGGATGATAGGTGGTGGAGAATACCTGTATTGTTCCCGTCTGTTTAGCAAATCCTTAATCAGCATTGTCTGGAAATTTTTCCCGTCATTGGAAAGAATTATGTTAGGGTAATCATGTTGAATGATAACATGCTTATACAAAAATGTGGCGGTAGCCTTTGCCAAAGCTGAGGGTAGAGATGATGCTTCAATCCACTTAGAAAATTGGTTCACGGCTATAAAGAGGAACTATGATCATTAGAGGATCAAAGAAGTGGTCCCACAACATTTTTGCCAATAGTATGGAATGGTTTACAGGGTGGGACCACTGGATGTTTAAAGTGGGGATTAGGCCAAGCTTAACTTTTGCATACCAGACAGGGATCTAATACATCCTGGATTGAAACAAGCTTTCCTTACCAATAACATTGTTTTTTAATCCACTGTAGGTTTTCTGAATTCTCCATGGTCAACTTGCCTATGTCCCTCCAATATGATGCCAGTTCAAGCTGAAGGTTGTACATAGGGAACCCACTTTTAGGACACAAGTTTACACAATTGGCCATTTTTGACTTGAATATTTGCCGATTTTTGCTAACGTTTTGAAGAGTTGGAGACTTGTCTTTTCATAAATGAGATTGTTTTAAAAGGGCATAGAGTTGATCCTCTTCCGGGCCAGTTAAATTTAATATGGGAAGCCAAGATAGGAAATTCACATTTAGTATGGGTCCTGGTCAGTAGATAATAGAAAATTCATAGTTTTGAAGTTTTAATGCCCATTGGGCTATTCTCCCGTTGGGTTGCTTTTTCTGTAGCCATCGCAAGGAAGCATGGTCAGTAATCATGGTGAAATGTAACCCAAATAATTAAGGTCAAAAAACTAATAGACAGTAGGACCTCCAAGCATTCGCATTCTGTAACGCTATAGTTGCATTAGGCTTTTTGATAAGGTCTTGCTATAGTAGGTGATAAGATAATTCACTAAGTTTTTGTAATGTTAGGATAGTATGGTGCCAATGGCTATATCGCTAGAATCAGTAAAGAGGATAAAGAGTTTATCAAAATTTGGGTGAATAAGTACTAAAGAGTGGAGAGAGAGATGCGTAGCAGGTCAAAGGCTAGCTGTTGCTCTAATTTTCCACTTAAAGGGTATTCCTTTCTTTAGTAGATACACTAGAGGCTCATAGGTGCCTGCAAAGAGGGGAAAGAAACTGGTGATAATATCCCTTTATCCCTAAGAAGAATTTCAAGTCTTGTAGGGATTTAGGAGGGAGACATTTAGGTAATGGCCAGGACCTTGTCATCCAATGGGGATATTCCGGATCTACTTACCTTATGACCCTAAAAATCCATCTATTCTGAAAGAAAGAGCACTTGGACGTCTTTAGTTTTAGTGATAATTGACATAACCAATGTAAGACTTGCATGAGGTGGCCTAGATGTTCATTAAAGATTCCTAAAAATGATAATATCATCAATATAAACTAGCACCTAGGAGCATTTTAAATCGCCTAAGACTCAGTTCAAGGCGCGTTGGATGGTAGCAGGGGCGTTACAAAATCCCTGAGGCGTTTGATTGGGCTTAAATAGTCCTTCACTCAAGATATGAGCAAATTTTTCACAACCTTTCTATGACAAGTCACCTTGCCAGTACCTGCTGGCGAGATCCATAGCTGAGAAAATAATGGGATCCTGACATCAAGCGTAAGTATTCATCTATACGCATCAAGGTCTGTCTTTTTGTGTTTAAGATTAAAGGTAATAATCCATGACAACACAGTGGCCACCATTCTTCTACCAAATTAGTAAGAGTGGGGAAGCACATGGGTTTTTTTCAGGCACAAATAAACCAGCCTTCAACAGTTGCTGTGACTCTAAGGCCACTTGAGATTCCTCCATTTTGGATTTTAGATATGGCCAGGATTTGAATGGAGGGTGAGCCTCAGTCTTGATTTAGTCAATTAAACCTGACATTTTTCCATAATCACTAGGTTTTAAAGAGAAAATATCGCCATACTCCACAGGGAGGTCTTTGACGTTCTGGCGTTCATTAGGGGTAAAGTTTCTAAAATCCTGCTTTAAACCAGGGCTATAGTTTGTAGGGAATCAAATCATAAATCCTGTAACAAGCTAAAACGACTCACATCGGCAATATACTCAATGGGACATAGGTTTACATAAGAAATAGGTGCATGCTGATGGACTTGGAGAGTATGATTCGTTAAATTTCCTAACAAGATAAAATAGATTTCCCATAGGTGGGCAACAAAACCCAGGCAGGTCAATTTTTCCTTGATGGAAGGGTTTGGGTGTCCACTTAGATTCTAGATTTTCTTATATGGGGTGAAAATCTGAATCCCTGTATCCACATTAACTTGTGAGACAGAGATATTGTGATAAGATGAGGGGCATACAGAGGGATCCCATCTTTGGCATTCACAGCCTCAGGGGGTAACTTAGTTTTCCCCTAAGACCTGGTTTCTCATTTTCAAATGTAGGACAGGTATTTGAGGGGGCATGATCTTTTTTATAGCTCCTTTAGTTTTTACAGGAAGTTCAAATATTAACGGGATCTGATACCCTAGTAGGGATAGGTACTTTTCCTTATGGTTATGATACAATTAAATTCCGCGTCAAATGGATCCCAATAAGCAGCCCATAATTGTCAGCTTCTAATGCAATGGCGGGGGCAGCAATTAAAAGTTTTCCAAATCGTAGGGGTAAGGCAAAATATGCTTTTATTGCCTTAGTTAACTGATTACCAGCCATCCCATATTCAGCGTTGTGAATCAAGTATGGAGTTATTATTTTTGGATAAGTTGGGAGGAAATAACGTTAACTAGTGATCCAGTGTCATTTATTGTCAGGGCTTTAACCTTATGTACAACTAAATTGACTCAAACTACTAAAAAACCAAACTGGAAAATAACAGCAAGTAAACTGTCATTAAGGATTTGTAGCAAAGTAAGTGGAGGATTCTGTTGCAGCCAAGATCAGGACTGTTCAATGCTTTTGAAATTTTTTATCTTAGTGCTTTGCTTTTTATAGAAGAGCTAACTGCTAAAAGTAGGATGGGTAACTGCCCAACATAATGTAGAAAGAAAGAAATTTTATTTCTTTGAATAGAAAGAGTTACATTAACTTCTGCAGGCGCAGCCAACACAAAACATCCTGAAGTGCTGGGAATAGAGCTAGAGCCAAAACAAGGGTCTTGAGGCACTTTATTCTCGTCAGCATAGGGAATCTCTTGCCCTATACTGACTGGTCTTTTGCCTACTTATATTGAATGACATGGCATCAGTCTACAGTGTGGTTGGTTCTCTTGCAATAGCTGCAGTATAAAACAGGTGTAGGCGATTTAAGGGTGTAACTGATAGCACTTAGAGCTGATGCTTGATATTACTAATACTAGTGGGCCCAGTAGGTTTAATAGGTCATCTGGAATCTCCAAAATAGCTTCTTTAATATGAAGGAGAGACGTCCAGTTAGAATTCACTGCTTTAAATAAAGTAGAATGTTGGGAATATTTTATGCCAAAAATGAAGCAGCGATAGCATCATCTAAGGTAAGAAATTTTTCTGAGACCAACATTTGAGCTTCAAGGGAAAAACAGTGAGCAAACTCATTGGCAGTTTCTCCTTGATTAAGGCTTTTATCCAAAAAAGTTTGCTTTTGGTTGGACAAAGTTAAGTTGATCCAAGAATATCAGAAGCAAGGAAATCCTGACGTCATCCCAAGTCTGGCAATGCATTAGGTGAGGTACCATAATTACTTGAGCTACATGACTAAGACAGTTAATTAGGTGTTTGAGAAGCTGGGTGTCAGTGGCTTCCCCCAAAGCATTTTTATGACAAAAACAAGAAAGAGAATATGCTCCCCTCAACTGGGAAGTATTTCTATTTGAATGACGGCTAGAATGTGTCACTGGGGGGTTAATGGTCAAACAATGTGAACTGACATCAGGGGAGATTTTCACTTAAAGAGGAACTGATACTGCTGGACGTTTTTTAATGGTGGAGGGCGTCCACTTTATCTTGTAAGGTGTTACTATCTTAATTATTGAGTCTACCCAATCATGGGCAGCATGAAGGGCCAATTTGGTGGCAACAAGAGGAATTAGTTGCTGAATATCGCCTTTAAGTTTGGTAGTCACATTCAAAGTTTGAGTTGGTGATGTTCTTGGGCGAAAATTTGTTAATTTATCCCATTCATCATAGAGGGTAAATTTACTAAGAATCTTAGGCATTCTTGATGAAATGAGATTTGATGCCAAATCATAGTTGTTAATTTTTTTATTTTATATTTTCACTGGGGACTTGGGGTGTACCTGGGAGGGAGCACCAGTTTTGTTGGAACCACAGGTGTTGTTGAATTTTGGGCTTTGTATGATGGCTTGTTCTTCATCAGGTGTGAAATTCAGTTTTATGTGTCTATTGTGTGAAAACAACAGACAGGATGGTGATTAGAATTTAAATTATAGCTTCTTGGTAGTATTTAATTTGTATTCCCTGTCATTTTTACTTGGATGATGGCATGCCGCCCTGATCTTACTGATCCCAAGTATAAGCTGACTAATACAAAAGAAATCACCAAACACAAAAAATGTTTATAAATTAAATTATAAACAAGTCCAGTAGTTGAATATATTTTTTTAATGTCAGCTTAAGGATTATTTATAAAGTTTGATGTTCACCACATCTTACCCATGATGACTTAATTTCAGTGGCACTTAACCATGTAAAAAGTTTGTAAGAATATCTATGTATACTTTGACTCAAGGCATCATGCTCAGCCTCAGGGTTGGTGTAAACAATGTCATCATTCTTGAGATGGCGTTTCATCATGTCTTCAAAATAGCTGAACCAATTTACTTTCACATGCAATCAGCAGCACATGCCAAGGCAATTTTTATCACTAATTAGTAATTAATTTGACCAAAAACTTGACTGACATTATGAACTAATTTTGACATAGACCAACAAAGCCCACGTGCCCAAGTCATTAAGTCAAAACTTAATCTAAGTCTGACCTAACCAACAAAGCCCTTGAGCCCATGTCATCATAGACAAATATAATTAAGTGAAATTGCTAGGCTGCAACTCCCAAGTTTGGATATGCTTAGGATACACCTGAACCATAAGTGCTGATATCTGATATGATCAAATATCCAACGATCAGGTCCAGTCAATTACTCAACAGGTGTGATACCATGTATCCCTTAATTATTTTAGGCCAGGGGACCCAAAGTTTGAGGGTTATGAATTATACCATTTTCTTCTCTTGGTCAATAAGTCTTATTCCAGATACTTCATATGGAAAGGAAATTCCTAAGTATATATATACCAATTTTAACTTAAAATAGGCGAAAAGAGAGTAGACTTTATTTGCTTAGATACAAAATTATGAGGGAGATTCATAAGGTCATCCGTCCATCTTCATGCATAATAAGCTAAAATCTATTTCTCATCTCCTAATTGGGATTCATTTGCCTCATAGATCAGATTTGAGTCCAATTTTAGGGCTTGAATTTGTCAGGGATTATCCCCAACTATGGTTTCAGCTTTTTGGATGTTTCAGGTTCGAATTCCATCGTCCAACTCATACAAATTTCTAATTTAGGTTTAGATTCCATCATCCTAATCATCCAAATCTCTAATTCAGAAGGATTTTTGACAGCCTATCTAAAATGTTTGAAATTGGCTAATGGTCACTAAGACAGCCTAGCACTCCCATTACATTACATTATAATTGCATTAAGCTTTAGATAGTGTTTTCCGCAAAAGGCACAGGGATGGTCTACTTAATTTTACTATGTATGAATAGTGTAGCTACTATAGCATATCACTAGAATAAGTGAAAAGTAAAAAAGATTTTCAAAGTTGGGGTGTATAATAATGGTAGAGTGAGTGAGAGCTAAGAGTAACTAGAGCCCTTCGTGGGGGGGTATAGCACTGGTTTATAATACAGAGAATGAATATAAAAGCTAACTAATCACCATAGAAACTACAATGTTTTTAATTTATATTAGCATAGCATAGCACAATTTAATAATTTTTATAAAGTATCATATCAAAGTATCAAATTTTTATAAACTAGATTTAATATAACCCCAAGCTAGTTTAATGAGTATTAACAATAAGATTATTTGAAAGGAAAAATTTAGTTTATTTAACCTAATTTTATTGAGTACTTAGTTTATTAAATAAATTATATCAATTTAGATAAAAAATATTTTATAAAATTATATAAGTTGAAAAATATGAGTAAATTGGTTGAATTGAATTAGATATTCATATGATATAATTAAGTTAAATAATTAAAAAGTTATTAAATAAAAATTTAATTGTGCAATGATTTGAATAGGTAATCATCATTATACTCTAAGTTTAAGAGCAAAGAGCAACAAATGAGCTGATTAAATTAGGTAGCTTATATATTAAAAGTAGAATTAACTTATGTATTAGAGTTTAGATCTAAATTTGACTTAATTTTACATCTATTAAAGTATAATAGTGATTGCGCTTGGATTTAAACATGAACTTTAGTAAACTTTAAGTTTAGACTCTAAATCTGAGCTGATTATGCTAGATGAGGTATTTTCAAAATTGCTTTGGTTCTCAATCCAAAATTATGATTTAAATTTATATATATATTACTATTAAATTTAGACAGTGAATAGAATATATAACCAATCACCAACAACTTAGCTAAATAATTAAACCTATCAGCCGTTTGACAAACAGCAACCAATCACCAAGAAAATTAAGCCTATCAACGTAATCATTTTGTTGACAGACACAAACAAACATTTTTAATCTTTTACATACACTGTATTGTTGATCCAGTGGATAGATCAAAGAAAATTTTCTGTTCTTCTCTCCTCCAAAAATTAATTTACTTTTTAAGAAAATAAACTAAGGGTTTATGTATCTGCAAAGTGAGGAATAAATTGTATTTAGTATCCAACCATTACTGAGAATCCTGTACAACTTCAAGGAACTTGAGTGGCAGATTTTGAGAGATGGATGTGACTTTGTCATTCATTGCAAATATCCTTTTTGACTTACATTATGACCCAAAAATACATTGTAATCAGGAAGAAGGAATATTTAGAGGTTTTAGTAATGAAATTCATTGAAGTTTCTAAGGACGTCATAAGGTGAGTTAAATGGCCATATAAGTTTGCAAGATGTTTATTCCATAAGATAGAGTACCACAAATGACCATTTTGAATCCTTTAATAAGCAATATATTACTTTAAAAAAAGTAGCAGGGCATTATATAGCTATAGCGGATCAGTGTATGTTTGAAGATCCCTTTGCTAGAGATAAGAGCACATTTTTTGTGATCTTCAAAAATAGGTCAATTTGCCTGTAACCACTGGCATGAGTTACCACAGAGATATAATTTCATAAAGACATTAGATGTAAAATATTTTATATGAGGAAGAGTAAAACCATTTTTAAGTGATAGAATTTAGTTTGTGATAGTTCATTACTACTTAAAGACCTCCATTCTTTTTTGCAGATTAATAGCAGAGGAGAAGCCCAAGGGTTTTTAGATAATGCAATTAGTCCAGACTCTAAAAAGTTGGTCTAACTCATAAAAACAAATGTGCTCCTCTATTTTGAACTTCTAATAAGATTAAGACCTGAGGGGAGAATGTTTTTTGGTTTCCTCTTTGTGTTACTCTAGAAATTTATTCAATTATTACCAGGTCACTTAAAGAGATATCCTTTTCTTCTAATACGGATTCTACATCTTGGAATTAGTCAGTAGTATTGATGTCCACCAATTTTTATTTGCAACCAGGGAAACTATGATAGTTGACTCACTCCCTAAGTCTTATAAGGTGTTAAAACAGTAACATCCTTAATGTTTGAATTTACATTTTTGACATAAGTGATGAAGGCATGCGTGGGATCATAAGAGTCTTATTGGTTAAATTGCTAAATTAAACAGATATTGACAAATCATAAGCAAGTTTTAGGATCAATTGAAATGGCGAAGTTTACATAATAGAAAAATTAATTTGTCCATAAAATTTTAGAACATGAGAATGGTTATTTGTTTTTAACTCAGAACTCCACCATGACTTGAGAACGTTAAGGGTATAACAAAAGTTTTTAAGTAAAAAGTAGTATTTCATACTTGACATCCCCATTGTCAGGGAAAGTTTTAGTTCTAGTCCTTATAATTTAGTGTTCTTTTGACAGATAGAAGTAGGATACTTAAAAAGGCTAAACTCTTAATAGTTCCCCTTACTTTTAAAAGGGAGATTAAATAACATTGGTTTGTGATATCTCATAATAAAGAGAGATCGTTCCTTATTAAACATAAAAATTTAATTCTCTCATTAGTTAGACTTTAATGAATAGATTGTATTCATTGTTTTTAAGGCTATAATAGGAGCAGAGATCAGAAGATTCCCTGATATAAGAGGAGAAGCTGAATATGTTCTAAAAGCTCTAATTGTCATGGAAGCGGCAAGTTAAATTAATATTAGCCTGCCAGTCTGAGTGCTGAAGAATCTAAATGCAAGCCTGAATGCCAGAGGCACTAATGCTTAAGTGACTAATTTTAGAACGGAAAAACTTGACCAATTGGTGCCCAAGGGCATAGATGTGTATATAAACCTAGTGACAAACCAGGAAAACATGGCCCTGGGGCCCGTTGGTTTTGAAATAGATGGGTCAGAATGGGTGGTTTGAATTTTATAATAAGTTGGGTTTGAGGTTTGGGATTTATTGGAAATCAAAAGAGAAAAAAATCAACTGATTATTTCCTCAGTGTGTTGTGAATGATTAGTTAGTGGTCAATTTGGGGGAACTTATCATAGCATGGGTTTGGGGCCCTTGAAATTTGACCTAAACTCGTGAACTTCAAGAAAAGGGGATATAAGATCAAACCTAACTGGGAATTGATATTGAAAGAGTTGGAAATGGGCCATGTCTATGCCAGCTCAGACTTGGATGCCCTATTATTGGCTTTTCCATTTTTCTAACATTTAACACAACAGCATCTCACTCAATAGGCAACGGGAACCTCCCATGTCACCCCACATAGGGGCAGCCCCAAGAGGTTGGGAACGGGTTTGGGATACCCAACCCACCCTCACTCAGTCACTTGGGCATCCATTTGGCCAAGCGGAATTTTTTGAGTGATGATTCCAATGTGAGAAGGGAGGGTTTCAATAGAATGACAATGTACAATGAAGCCCCACACCATTAGTAAACTTTTTCAAAAAATTGACTTTGCGCATTATTGATTTAAGAGGTATGAGCCTGCTGAGCGTTTGTTTCTGAAGTTTCAAAGGTACATTTTGAATCAACCACATCATTTCTTAGTGTCTTGATGCCACTCTTGAGTGTGACTGAGGATTAGACCCCCAATTCTTCATTACTTTGATGTTTGCACCCATAGGGCCTCATAGTCTTAGGAGTAGGTTTTCTGATATTATCATACATATTTCTTCAATTCTCCATACTAATTTTGTAGAAGAGATTGTGGGAACTGGTGGGGGATTTTCAGAGGGATGACTGCCACCCAACGCTCATCTACCACATGAGCAATATCACCCTGTGTGACAAGGCGGACAGCTGCCCTCTTAGGACCCTTCTTCGTGAAAAATGGGAATAATGCCAATCTAGGCAGAGGGGACGCTCCCCTGGACTTACACTAGTAGGCTTAGATACCAATGTTTCATATTTAGTCTTGTGGAACAAATCAGGAACCATTTTGATTAAGTTAATTGTAAGTACAGTGTTAACTGAAATCTGTGTTTGAAGTGACTAGAGCTTTAACTTTATAGATCACCAATGCAACTCATAAAACAGAAAAAACACATGAGAAATTTTTTGTTAAAAGAAATTTAGAAGATATATGCAGTTAGCTAGCTTAGGCTTTTATCTAAGCCAAACTTGGGGGCTTTTTTTATTGCTTGAAAGTTTGGTTAGTTAAGTCCTGGCTTTTGCTAGCAGAGCTAACTGTAGGATAGTTTATGTATTTTTTCCATTATAAAACCTTGAAGATTCTGATTTTTTGCCTGAATAGAAGTGAGAAAGATGACTTCAAGAGGGACGGGTAATACAAGCAGTTGGAAGTACTAGGCATGGAACTGATAGTGTGAGGCATACAGAAGTCATTAGCAGAGGTGGCTTTTTGCCTAAGATGAAAAATCTTTTACTTTATCATACCAAGGGTTATGAAAACAGATATCAACAATGTGATTATTTTTCTTTCAATAAGTGTAGTACTTTCTTTAGTTATGAGATATATGAGGAGTTATACTTAGAACTGTGCATTGAGCTGTAGATGCATATAAAAAAGGTTCAGAAGCCTTAAAAAGGTCGGGTGGAACATTCATAGTAACCTCCTTAATGTTCAGTAAGGAGGTAGATTGTATTTAAACTCCTTAAAGTACAGTTGGATTTTACGCCTTGTTTAAAATCCAGACAAAGCAGCTGTGATGGCATCGTCCAAATGGGGTCAAATCCCTGTAATTGAATTTTGAGCATTGATACAGAATCTTTGGTAGAGATCATTGAAGGATTCTCCTCAATTGGGGCCAGACACTATGAATGCGTGTTATTAGTTTGCCAAGGTTAAATTACATCAAACACATGAGTAGAAGGACCTTAGCATTTGACCAAGTGCAACAATTCATCAAGTGTGGGAATATAGTATCATGAGTAACTAATATGAGGCAGCTAGATAGATACTTGAGTTTTTATTATTGGTAGCCATTTCAAATGCAGTCTTATAACTATACAGAAAGGGAAATGCTTCCTTCTTTTGCGTCATAAATACCTTTAAAATATGGGCTTTAAAAATTTGCCAAGAAGGATCATAGGGATTACTTCATTGATGTACGCAGGAGGTACACTTCATCCAAGGAGATTTGATATTTATGGAATGCTTTTGTAGTTATATAGCATCTACCTGATGGCTTATTTCATTAACATTATTCATACTAAGGCAATATATTTGTATGCGGAATATAGGCTAGTTTTGGTAGTGAAGATCTGGATCATCTACTTGTATTCAGATTTTTACTAGAAATCGTCCCCTTAAGCTCAAATTGACGCTTTTTGATAAAGAGAATTTGCTGTCCAGCTCTTTTACAGAGACAGGTATGGCTGAAAAGGCTCCAATTTATTCCATTATGTTCAAAATAAAAAGAAAACAACACTTAAAGCATCCCATCTCAGGTGAGTTCACTCCCCTTAGCAACGCGCCCTACCTGTGTGTATAGAAGTTGGACTTGCTGCAATAAGAGATTGATTCTATTAGCTGGAATCTCCAAACTATTGCTAAACCATGGAGGTCAGGGGCCAGATTCACCCAGCATCTTTTTATGAAACAGAAAATGAGTCTTATTTAATGGTTTCTAGATTTTATAAGCTAATTCCATGAATAGCTATTTGGTCCTTCAAAAATTCTCTTAGGATTTATATTGCATTGGATATCCATTGTGCTAATCCCAATATGATTTTCAAGAAAAACTTCTAGATCCTTAAAGTAGGTGAGGTCCAACTTCATAGATCTGGCAACTAAATATTATGTAATGCAACAGGTTCTCCTAGATGTGCGTTAATTGTACAATCACTGAGGCGAGGAGTTTCGCCATAGAAATATAATCTGATACTGAGTCACTATTGTTCATCACTGTTGTCAAGTTCACCTGGGACTAAGGGAGATCTGGAAGGGAACAATAGAAACATAATTATGTTGAGATGAAAAATCAATACATCTAAGAAAATGTTTAGGGCATTTAAAGAACCTGGCGTAAGTATTTTTATTAAAATATGCCAAATATAATTACTTTAAAAACCTCTTTACTTAAAAAAATCCTTGGAATATGGTACATCATAGTGACAGCAATTAAAAGCAAAAAAGTATGAATTCCTTCATTTTCAAGGGGTTGATACTCATGGAGATGAAATAACTATTTTTGGGAAAACTCCAAGAACTTCTTAAAAAGATCTATATCCAATATTTTTATTATTGATTTAGGCAGCATCCTATGATCTTTATAAAGTAGAGGTATTGAATCTTTTAGATTGGGTTCTAACCTGACAGTGGTGGTGGTCAATTCTTTGGATCATGATTAAACCAAAATATCAGAGGTGAGAAAGTTTCATATTGGACTGAAATCCCAACAAAATTATGCTATTTATCTCAGGGTAAGTTACCTATCTTCTTAACACTCATGAATCTATATGACGTTCACCACGTAAGCTATTAGTCAGAGTTGAATGTTTGATTGTACCTGAATCATCAGGTAGAAAAGATAAAGAGATAATAATACTAGCTTATGTCTAGCCTTTATATCTTATGTTAAATATACTAGCAATTAATGAACAAAATATCCTAGTACACATGAAACTTAAGATTCATGGCCTAATAGTTTTATTTATCATATTTGACTTAGTGACCTAGTTTTGAGGCTTTTTTAAGTCAAGATTAGCTTTTAAATCAATAAAGCACAATTGTATTAATTGCTTATTAGTGGTAAAAACTGCTTTGGTATGTGCTACCTTCAAGAGGAGCGAGGGTTAGCCTAATTAAGACGCATCAGAGGTTAGGCTGTCTTGAAATAATTATATCAAAAAGACACTGTCCACAAGGCCAAGCTTAGTTACAATGGGACTCCTAATGTACTTTAGACTCTCCAAGGCCTTCATGCTATTCTGGTTAAATATTGGTGCATGTTGAGGTGTCATGAGTTCAGATGTGAGGAACATTGATCCCTATATAATTATATAAGCTCTTATGCATTAAGAAATACTCTAATTAAGTAATATGAAATCTTAAGCTTATACATTTAATACCTTTATTTTGTATTAAGTCAATAATTTACTTGTGATCAGGAAGATTAGGGAAGGGAGCCATTGTACAAGTAATTGACAGGATGTTACAGCCTCAAGTCTATCTTTAAGGAGATTTTATCTTGTGAATTATCGCCATCTGGTATATTGTTTTTTAAAATAGATGTTCAAAACTCTGACTTTAACCTCGGATGAAGATCCAGACATCTGAAATAGTCCAAAGCTTCAACAGTGGTTCTCATGGCTAGGATGGCATTTGATAACCATACCGAGCAGGGGAACAACCACAACCCCTGTCAATTATTCAAAATAATTACTGGGCCTCCTGGTAACACCAAAACGACTGTGTCCCAGATCAACTCAAATGATGTACCCAATTACACCTTCCTTGATAAACACATTTCTCAAGAGGAACTAAAGCATCTAGAACATTAATTATTATGAGGTTATAAGGTGTGGCAAGGACCTGCGGACAATAGAAGCATTTCCTACAATAATCAATGACTACAAGATGCTTTGTAGGCGAGATATCTGGATCACCACCAAATGAGTGCATCTTGAATAAGACACAATTTAATTGGGATAGTGATTATCGCCCAATATCTAATAAAGTTCTTTCATCCTACCTCCAGAAACTTGCATATGAACATCACCCACCATCATGCGATTATCACCAAGTCTGTCAATTATTCATGTAACTACATCCAAGTGGCTAAGATATTGATTGAGCAAGTGGAAGCTAACTTTGTTGAGGTCCGCTCTAGCTTGAAGGTAAATCATAACTTAGCCACTTGAGCAATAATAAAGTACAAGAATTAGCGCAAGAACTAAATGATAGATTGCGCCCTATCTTTGAAATTTTCTTGGAGGAAAGAGAAGTCACTGAAGCTTGGGTCAACAGTATAACCCAGACCTCTATGAGTGCTTCAGAATTTATGAGACTTATACATGAAGGCAAGAGGAACAATTAAACAATAACAGCGAATTTTAAGGTCTGCATCAAAGCTGAGCGCTCAGATTCTGAAGATGAAGTAAGAATTTACCAGAAAAATTATTTACTAGTTTACAAAGGTCGAGGGCCAACAGATGGAGAATAATAAATTTCAGGACTTAATTGATTGAGTTAATTTCTGTTCAGTAATCTCAATGAAAATGTTACCTCTATAAATGCTTTAATAAAGCTCTCCATGGGAAGTGAACAACTGCAGAAAATTAAGGAAAAAGATCAAGTGGTTTCTATTATGCAATTACAAACAACCAGCCTAGACAAGGAAATCGCATCATCAAAACTGAAGAAAAAATTTTTATTGACTGGGAAATGATATTAATTGTCAAATTAAAGAATAAAAACAATGGCATTGCCAGTGCGCCACAAATGATTTGACTGGGAATATCTCTGATTACTATGAAGATAAAGCCTCAGAGATAGCTAGTTAAAACGATGTTAGGTCACATTAACATATGTTTAGCAATATGTTTGCTTTGGCCAACCCAAGTTCCTCTACCCATGGTGCAGCGACTCAGCACCCTGAGACACCAAGATTAAGTCTGCAAATTAGCAATTGCAATCAACATGAGCGGGAAGATAATAATTACACTTCTATAAACCTGCCATCTTTTAAAAAATGGCATCATGGTAGCTTTTGTTAAAAATTTTAAAATGGCCATGTATGAGGGGCAGTGATCACAAGAAAGAAGCTACTATTATCACCTGCTTTGATGAATAAAGTATCACACTAAACATGCCACACTTGGAAGAGAACCCTACATATGACAGTCAAAGTGGCTATACTTCCCAAATTTAGAGGTCTGGAAAGAATGTCAACAAAAAAACCAAATTCAGAACATCAGATTTTAAAAGGATAAAATGATTGAAAAAAATACAGTTTGATTCTACCACAAAGCTCAAGTTCTCTTAGGCGCGACAGTCATGATCAAATTTTGATGCAAAGATTGCATTGTACCATGAGTGCAATTCTATCAAAATTTGGTAAATACTTCTTGCATACCTTCATTCAAAACCTTTGTAAAATCTGAGTTGGTTCATTGTCTACTCTTATGCTCACAAAACTATGGCTACCAATACTAGATACAGATCAGGACTCGCTTCACCTTCAGGAAATCCCATTGAAAATAACAAGAAACTTTTAGCAATCAGCCTGTTAAAACTGAGCAACCTGAAAACACCAAGGCACTCTGACCACTAAGTGAAATCATTTATTATCTTTTTCATAAGGGGAACTAAGCCTACAGATGCCTCCAATGTAGTGCTAATGTCATCATCCTATGAAACTCGCAGAAGGAGTCTAAAGGCAAGCACATTATAAGTGGGATGTAATATTGTTCCAGAAACACTGGTCCCACCTGACAAAAAGAGTATGACAGCAGTGAAGTCTTGATTACCAATGTAATGAACCCTATCATAGTACCAAATTAAGTCTCCACTAATGTATTTACGACGATCCGCTATCTGAAGAATTTTGATATTCCTGAAGCAACTGAAGTAGTCAATAAACCGTATGTGCAGCAAATAATTGTGAATATACTGGCTGAAGGGCCAAGTCTTACAGAATCTATACCAAGTTAGAATGGTGTTAACATAGCCATGCCTATTAAAATGTCTTTACCAAATATCTCAATATCATAAAATTTTGAGCAAACTCATAATTCTTTAGAATCTTCTCAACCAATTTATTAAATTATGATAATTCTTATTACTCCAATTTTAAAAACATTGATACTTTAGTCAGCAAAATAAAAGTTGTAGCTATTAATGATAGTGGAGCTCCTATAAATTTTATCCATTAAGCTGGTTAAGAAGTTAATTCCTCTTGACATTGACCACCATTAAGAATATGAGACTGCGTGCCTCAATATAGCTTATAGTGAAGGAGCTTACAGCGCCTTAAAGCGTGATTTGGTGCGCTGTAGTAGCAGAACCAACCATTGTGTTCCCAAACGCAGACTACAATATAGAAATAATAATCAGTTTTATAAGAACCTATGTAATTTGTGTTTTTAAAGGAAACACTTTGACAATATTGGGATAAACACACCCAATTTTTACTATTGCACTAATACTAGGCCTACTTGTTGTTGCTAGAATTAAATTAATATATCTTATGTCGATGTAATAATGGCATTCTGCTACATTCAAAAGGTAAATCAAAGCTGACCGTTTGCCATAGGCTATAAATGAAAATTTATGGATTTTGCTAAGAGTGAAAAAGGACGTGTTGATAGCTCAGGTCATCAACTGGTTATGAGTACTTGGACTACATTGGACATATAAAAAGGATTATACGGGGAGGTTGTACCACCTTAAGATTGTTCTCAGGTGGAACCCAGTGTAGCGCCTGGAATAGATATGCCAGGGCATGGTGAAATTATTATATTATTGGTGAATGTAACCAACAACGAAATCAAGGTCAAAAAAGATCAAGTTGTCGCCTTTGTGCATCTGGCTACAATGGATGAATTAATTTCTGTTATATTCAGAGATTTATCTGAGTTTGGGTTTGCTAATAAGGGCATAAGGGTGCATACTTTAATTCCCTAAGAATTGCTAAATGAATCTTTGGAGCAACAAAAGGATGAAGCCATGGAATTATTCGAACAATACTCTGAAAGTTCTCAAAAAAAGACCAGGATCTAGGTTGTATGAAAGCAGTACAACACTTCATGGACACTAGGGATCATAAGCCCATTAGGATAAGACCAACAAGGTGTTCCTACGCTTGTGATGTAGTAGTCAAGGAAGAGTTGGAAAAGTTGTTAAAGTGCGGATGATCATGCCTTCAAAAAGCCATTGGCCAGCCCAGTGTTAATTATAAAAAAGAAAGATGGCAGCAATCACATTGTAATCATTTATTGTCACCTCAATTGTATTAAAAAAGGATTCATACACATTTCCTAATATAAATATAAACTTTAAAACGTCTGGGAGGTGCAAAGTATTTTACCATGATGGATCTTTTTAGCTGGAACTAGCAAATCAATTTGCTAAAAGAGGAGCAGGAGAAGTGTGCACTTATTGTGGCGCAAGGTCTATTCTACCCAACGCGCATGCCACAAGAGCTGTGTAACATGACAGCGACCTTTCAGCGCACAATGGATACCATTTTGGGGGATTTTAAATTATACTTTGTTCTGGTGTATCTGAATAATATCAATGTCTTCTCAAGGACTTTTCAGAACACCTGGAGCACCATAAACAAGTATTTGAATAATTGTAAAAGCCAACCTGAAGATAAATACCCAAAAATGCCAATTCTCTGTAGCAGTTGAAGTATCTCAGATTTATCATTTATCCTAAAGGCTTGCAGCCTTATTCTCAAAAGGTTGATGCAATTTACAACATGCAAGCTCCAACAAGTATGAAAGATGTCCAAGTGTTCCTATGCATGGTGGGATATTATTAATGTTTTATTGAAGGGTTCATGATGATTATCAAGCCCTTATTAATTTGCAAGGAGGAGTTTATTTTTGTTGTGCAGCCAAATGTTGGCAGGCCTTTGAGGCATTGAAGACCGTGCTGAGCATGGTTTCTGTCATCCAAATTCTGGATTTCAACTTGCAATTCATTAAACAAAAAGATGCATCATTTACAGCAATCAGCTGAATATTATCTCAGATTGAGGACGATGGGAGGAGCATCTGGTCGCTTATTGCAGCAGAATGCTGAATAAGCATGAGCATAATTATACTGTGACCAAGTGCGAATGTTTTACTGAGATCTACGCTTGTAAATAATTCTGAATGTACATTAATGGCACCAAGTTTCAAGTATAATGGACCAGAACTCATTATGTTGGCTCCACAACCTGAAGGAGCCTGAAGGTCAATCAACCCGATGGTCATGGAAATTACAAACATATGATTATGAAAATAATCATAGAGCTGGAGCTGCCCACCAGAATTTGGATGGACTATATTAACTCCCAATTGTGTCAATCCTGAACAACTTAGCTGATGAGCTCTATGAAAAAGTAATTTATTAAAAGTATGAGGATGAGTCGCCTGAAGTAAAGAAGGCTAATGAGAGATTATTAGATGACACTGAATACTAGGGTGGAGTCTCAAACAAACTTAAGCCCAATGGACAGCATAGAATTTTTCTGAGGCCTTCTGAATAGATGCATACTATTACCCAGGTCCACAAGGCCGTTGGACATAAGGATTACCCAAGACGCTGGAATAATCTAATCAAATACTACTGGGATATATGTGATAGAATATTCAAGGTGTGGTAAAAAATGATATTATACTAAATCACAAAGCCAATGAAGTCAAATGTGAAATAACAAAATAACTATTTTGATTAAGCCTTAAATATATATCAATTGATGTTGTCTGTCACTTGTCAATAAATAGCTTGGGAAACAAAGTTATTATTGCTATTAAACATCTGACAATATGTGTGGAATAAAGCAATATGAGACGTTGGGGCCTTGACAACTGCTGAGTTCATCATGGATCACATCGTCTAAAAGCATAAATGTCCTTAGATGATCCTGAAAACAACGAGACAAATATTACTGCACAGATTATGCAATGCATTAATGAGCTGATGTCTATTAAAGGGGTGTTGTTGAAACCAAACAACCCTGGGACTAATGGAATGGTAGAACGAGTGAATGGAACCCTAGTCAGCATATTGCACAAAAATGCAGCAATGACGCCATCACAATGGGCTCCCTTCAATAGAGCTTCATTGTTTTCATATGACATCAGACATTATAGAAGCACTGGACACTCTCCATTTTGATTTTTGTGTTAGACAGGCATCTCTACCTCCTTTGTTAAAATCAGCACTCAATCCAACTGAGGCAGTCAGCCCTATGAGTTATGTTGAACAACTGGCAAAGACATTGATCAAGATGCAGTCTGAGGCTAATCAGAACGTGCTTAACAAAAAAAACTAATCAGAATATTTACAATGACTATAACCAAGTTGCAATGACCAGGTTCCAGGAAGGAGACTTGGTAATATATTGCAACACCCATACCACGGGATGTGCGCACAAGTTGGCCTCGCTTTATAAAGGTCCTTTTATCATATTGGAGAAAACTTCTGAAGATGTATACACTATCAAAGGAAAAAGGTGGTTGAGTTGTGAATTGGGTTCACGGTAAGTTCCTTTGTCCATATCATATTAAAAATAATAAAAACAACAAATTATAATATTGCAATGAAATTTTAAAAAATATAAAAATAAAAACCAATAACGATTAATGAATTAGCAAACTTTTAATTCACCTTTTGGAAGCTTTGTCTTTGCTGGAGCTGGATAACCCTTTTTAGGAGGGGGAGGAGAGTGAGCTTGAACAGGTTTGGCCCATAGAAGAGTGATTGGGGGATAAACGTGAATTTTTTACAAGTCCCGACTGTCAAGACATTACCAAAGATATGCTAAACCTAAGAAGACTTGGCACCAGGCACATTGGCCTGGATGACTAAGGAAGGTCATTGAATAAAGGTAAGCGGCCATTGGATTGGACTCTGGAACAGGAGAGAGAGGTTACACTCAGTGGAGAAAGCCGTGGAAAGGAAGATAAAGTTGGCAAGAAGGCTTTTGAGATTAGGATGGACTGGAGGAAAAAATAATTTTGCTCAAAACATCTTCAAACGGGCTTCACATTTAGATATTAAAAATGTTGGACATGGTGTCCATGGGAAAGGCTGCTGGAGGGAAGCAAACACATGCGCCAAGTAGAGATTATATGGATAATATACCTTCTTGGCAGCTCTAATAGGCTTTTGCAAAAGGTGCAGTGGATCAAAATAATACAAACTTTTAAAGCATGATTTTTGAGGCCCAACAGAACATGAAAGTTGTTATAAACTGTCGTTGGAGAACATCAGAGCCTAGTAACTGAGTTAACAAAGAGTAGATCCTGGTTGGCTTCAAACGGATTGACAAGAGCAATATCAGGCTCAGATGCAAGTGTGGAAGCCATATAAACTTCCAAGAGCTTAGATCTTAAGTAAATATTAGAACATGGAGCGGCTACGCAGCCCGTGCAAAGTGAAGAAATAAGGCTATATGAAGGGAAGACTTGAAGCAACAAAAAAGATAGTCAGGAGAAGATCACTATTTGATGAAAACTGATGCCACAAAATTGTTTCTTTATTTTAGAGGCCTTGGGCCACAAAATTTATGAAGGCAGTCAAATAAGAAATGTGTTTGATACATTATGAACTTTTCTAGATGGTGCTCAAAATTAATTGTATTTATTGAGATCACTGAATTTCAATTGAGTTACAGCTGGCCTTAAGACAAACTTTTAATAAATGTTGAGGCATAACTAGTTGAACTTACCCAATAAAGTGAAGGCATAGTGCCTGAGTCAACAATAGCGCGCCACTTGTAGGAACTGAATCAGTGAAAGACAAGCTTATCATGGGCATAAATGCTTCTGAAATAGCTATTGTGCTAAAAATTGCTTTGATTTAGACATCTTGATTAAGAAAGAAAGGAACCCTCCGCTTAAAACCAGTCAAGGAGAGGGAAGTTTAAATGTTTGATTGTACCTGAATTTTTATTTATATTAGATATAAGAGATAGTAATATAAGACCATGTCTAACTTTTATATCTTATGCCAAATATATTAGCAACTAATGAACAAAATATTCTAAGTAAACATGAAACTTAAGATTCACGGCCTAGTAGTTTTACTTATCATATTTGACTTAGTGACCTAGGTTTTGGGGATTTTTTAAGTCAAAATTTGCTTTTAATGTCAATAAAGCATAATTAAATTAATTGCTTATTAGCGGTAAAACTGCTTTGGTATTTGCTACCTTCAAGAGTAGCGTGGGTTAACCTTATTAAGGAGCATTAGAGGAGATGCTGTCTTGAAATAATTATGTCATGAAGACACTTTTCACAAGGCCAAGCTTATTTACAATGGGACGCCTAATGTACTGTAGACCCCCAAGGCCTACCTGCAAGTTCTAGTTAAGTGGTGGTGCATGGCGAGATGTAATGGGTGAAGATGAGGGGAACATTGAACCCTATATAATTATATAAAATCTAATACATTAAGAAACAAAATCAATTAAGTAGTTTGAAAACGTAAGTCTTTACATTTGATAACTTTTTTGCATTAAGTTAATAATTTACTTGTGATCAGGAAGATCAGGGAAACCATCTAGTACTAAAAAAAAGATCAGGGAAGGGAGCTATAGTACAAGTAATTGACATGAGATTACAGCCTCAAGTCTATCTTTAAGGAGTTTATATCTTAAGAACTATCTCCATCTGGTCTATTGTCTAAATGAAATAGACGTTAAAACTCTGACTTTAGTCCTAGACGAAGTACCAGAAATCTGAAGTAATCTAAAGCTTCAACTGTTAATTCCTATCTGGCTTGATTTATTCTTCATAAAAATTTTTATGACCACTTGGCTTACATAAAATCCTCTAACTATATTTGGTTTTAGGTGTCCCAGTGGGCAGGTTATTTTATAGTAATGGATGAAATAAAACTATTTTTATAGCTTTCAACTTGGGCGTTGTTCTTGGATTTTTACCTAATCCAATATATCAAAGGCTTATGTTCATTCCATTAAAATTTTAACAAAAGCTTATAGAACTTGTTGTTAACTCATCCTATTGTACACCCTTCTTACAAGCTCCTTACCCTTTTGAAATTGTCACGCACCTGCCCTTGACTCTAATGAGTCTATTTCTTAAAATTGAGTACCATTGTACTCATTATATTCATTGTACTCCTTGTCTATCAAATTAACTTTGGGACGTTCTTGTTCCAAGGCTGACAACTTGTTTATAAATGTTCCCAATTTTATTCAATAAAATATATAAAATTTCCTGAATTTAAGTTGCAGGGTTGAAATTACTCTCTGAAGTAGATAAGCCTATACTAGAGATTATAGGAAACAGATTTTGGCAAGCGTATAGAGGTCATAGGATCAATTAGATTAAGTGTGTTTTAAAGGAAATCTCTTAAATTGCAACAGTTTGTATCCGCCTTATTACATTATGGTGCTCATTAAAGGGGGAAACTCTAAATTATCATTTCCAACAACAATATGTAATCTGACGCAGGAAAAAAAGATAATCAAAATTAAGCCATCATGTTTCATACTAATCTGCTCAATCCTTCTCAGCAGGTCAAGCTATAATAGGATCATCTTACTCTCCCCAATTTTCAAATGCTAAATTCTTACACCAATACCATGGAGCAGATTTAGAAAATTTGTCAAATGTTGCTATGAAAATTCCATTTAATTTTCCAAAAATTTTCCAACTGTTAGGTTTTAGCATTTAATTGATCTCACTGGTGCCTTTTTGTTACTAAACACTAACAAATAAGGGATGTACACCACTTATTTATAAAGCTAAACATATACAAATAATATTTAAGAGCTGGAGTTTTTAAATAATTTTATAAGTGATGAGGGGATAAAAAGTGAGCCTTCTTAATAAGTTGATGCTTGTACATAAATTTCAAGGCTCAAAGTTTGGATTGCTTAGTAACATCAAAATCAAGGAATATTGGGATTTGACCTAAAGGATCAGTTGAGAATTGCCTCACTTCAATGAAAGGACAGATGGGGAAGTGATAACTGGGAATAAGAACATGTGAAAACATTTTTATATATTTATCCAATCAGAAAGCGGGAAAATATTTTCACTTTGCTGGACCCGTCTGACCCTATAAAAGGGGGCTGTCTCTGTGAGGTAAATTGTACTAAATTAGCTGTGGCCTGTGGAGGAGCCTCTGATGGATCCCCTGATTCTGCTGATGATTTGGGGCAATCTGACCTCTTGAACTCATGGTATTTGGCCGAGTTCTATTAATAAGTTATTGCATGGATTCAAAGGGTTCCTTCAAGAATCAGCCAGGGTCTTTTGGCCGATTTCGTCCATATTTTCATCCTTACTTCGAACTGATATACTATTCAACACAATCGTACTTGTAATTATCTGACATTACCCCCTTTAAGAGTGTTAATGGGAGAGTAAAGGTGCAAGAATGGCCATGGAAACAGCTCATAGTAATTCCATTAGCCAGGGATTTAATAGAGTACTAATCCCCTCGCTTATAAGTGATTACAAATGGCCTTCCCAAATAGAACTGAGCCTCTTATTTCTTGTAACTATCCAGTTGTGGTAGTACAGAATTAAGTCAGATACTAGGAATAATGGAAGAGGGTTTAGAGATCATTCACAGATTGGCCTTCTTTGCTTTCAAACTTTTCTAAAACTATTCAAGGCTATGATCATAATTAGATGATGTGTTGGGTCAACTTTTCCATTTCTTTTTCTGGGCGAGTCCTGTTAAAGAAAATATCCTTGGCTAATAATGATCGCGCCCCAGGTTCTCACCCATATAAAACATGAAAAAAGGACAACTTGAGGATTTGATGGTAGCTAATATGGTAATCTATGAGGGCACTGCATAAGTAGAGAAAACAGTGGAGAGGGTCTGAATTGGCTATTTTGCGTAATATTGAGACCAGGGTTCCATTAACTTTTTCTACAGCACCATTTATGGAAAGGTTATGGATGACTGAGAAGAGTTGTTGAGCTCTCATGGAAGATGCAAGGAGCTTCACCACTCGATAGATAAAATTTTTCCCATTGACACATAGTAGGACCTGGGGGCACTCATGCCAGGTGAAAATTACAGGTGTAATAAGGTGGTCGTGGATTTAGAAGTCTAGCGGGGAGAGAAACAGCTTCAACCTATTTAGTTAAATAATCAATTCCAAACAAGATATTTTGATTGCCACCTGTTGTCTGAGGAAGAGGACCTATCATGTTAAACTTATGGTTTGAAAGGGTTATTGTGGTAAGTCTGTTGATACTATTATTGGGCTTTGAATACAGATTGTTTTTTGGGACCATCTAGTACTAAAAAATACAGATTGTTTTTTACAGGTCAGGCATACATCCAAAACTTTGGTTATGGTTTCCATGATGCCTTCCCAGTAATACCGCTCTTTAATCCACTCATAGAGTTTTCAGACTCCTACATGACCCATAATAGTGTGAGACTCCATGATCACAGGTACTCGCTCAGATGGCCGGAGATAGGGTAATTAGTTTACTATTAATTACATGTATAACTTACCACTTTCCACCTAGGTGTTGTGGGAGTGCTGTTCTAGCATATTTTGTACAGGTTCATCTTCATCCGCCATGAATCAGGAGTCATGAGGAGGTCATGCAACCTCTCTACTTCGCTATTGTCAAGGTGTAGGATAGGCAGCCACGTCAACCCATCAACGTCATATGGTTCATCCCAGCTCAATTCTCAGTGGTCTTAAATAGTGCTGGAACTTAAGAGCCCAGCGAGCCAACCGCCCAGTGGGGCCCTTCATATTATGCAACCACTTTAAGGATGCGTGGTCAGTAATCACTTTAAATGAAGTCTCATATATAAGGGGCGATAGTATTTGACAGCAAATAAGGCGGCAAGGCATTTCTTTTTAGTAACGCTGTAGATGCGCTCAGCTTTTAAGATCATCTTACAGAAATAAGATGCAGGATGATCGACCCCAATTTCATTCAACTGAGCCAATATAGCTCCAACAGCGTAATTAAAGGCGTCTGTGAACTTATGAAAGGCTTGCCATAGTGAGGGTGATACAGAATAGGCTTTTTTGCAATAGCGCCTTCAGGGTCTCAAAAGTGGCATTTTGTTCAACACCCCAATGAAATGGAGAGTTCTTAGCTAAGAGACGTACAAGAAGCTCACTAAGCTTAGTGAACTTGGGGATATATTGATGGTAATAACCATCACGCCAAAGAATACCTGTATGTTGTGAAGGATTTTGGGCTCAGGCATCTTAGATATCGCTTCCACCTTATCTTGAAGGGGTTGTATCCCATCTTGAGATAGAGTGTGCCCGAGGAAATCTAACTTCTTTTGGAAGAAAGTATATTTTGAGGGATTCAACTTGATGTTGGATGTCTGCAAGCGTTGAAAAACTTCCTTCAGGTGCATGAAGTGCTCGTTGAGGTCTTGGAGAATACTGTGATGTCGTCTAGATAGACAATCAAACAGCTGAGCTTGAGATACTGGTGAATATAATCCATCACCCACTAAAAAGTGGCAGGCGCATAGCATAACCTCTGGGGTAGCTGAGGGGTTGTAAAAGGCCCTAATTACAGATAAAGATGCAGTTCTCCTGGTCCTGTGGAGAAAGGTCCTTCTGCCAGTATCCACTAGCTAAGTCTATGGCGGAGAAGAACTTGGAAATAGATATTTGTTCCAGAGCGTCACCAATTTGGGGGATTGGTTAGCTGTCTTATTGGTGATGTTATTCAGCTTACGGTTGTCCATAACTAAACAATGACCTCCATTTTTCTTCTTTATAAGTAGAATAGGGGACGACTAAGGGTTTTGTTAGGGTACTAGCAACCCAGAATCCAACAATTGTTTGAGCTATGTCTGCATCTTTAGCTCCTCAACTCTTGATATGCAGTAGGGCTTGAATCAAATAGGACGAGCATCCCCAACGCCAATAGTGTGAGTCCAACCCTTTATGTGCCCATAGTCTGTATCAGATTTAGAGAAAATATCAAAACAGGATTCCAGTAAACTATGAACTTTATTAAGCTCTTTAGGGGTTAGATCATCAGAGATATGAATGGTGGGCAGAGCTCATATTAATTTGATCAGCAGGTGGGCCCATATATGCCATAAACCTGATACAGTGAACTTTTTTGACGTCCACAATAGGGACTAGCAGGCCTTTTTAAATTCCTGATGCTTCTTGACAACCATGTCCTTGTTGGTGAGATTCCATAACAGTAGATTGATTAGTCGCTGATAAGCTGGGTCTAGGATACCTGGCAACACCCAAGGTTCCAAAGGACTTATTCCATCAATGCTTGTTAAGTGCAGCTGGCAGTTGCAGGGGATTTTGCATAGTTTTTTGGTGTCTATCACCTTTTGTTCACCCGCTTTGACTACTACCTCCACTTACGCATACAATGAAATGCCCTCTAAAGCATCCATGGAGTCAGGTAGCTTTTTTGTTTTAATCTGATGTGGTATAAATAAAAGTGAGGGTGGAGGAAGGGTACTCAATGACGCATGTGTATCCTTTTTTATTAGTCTCATCATTTGTAATGACCAGGGGAACTTCATAACTTTGAAGGGAGATAAATTTTGTTTCATATTAATGATTCCAAAATACTTAGTCATAATTTTTGTGCCAATGAATAGGTCTATGTTTATTTTTAATATTACAGTGAGGGAAGTCTGGAAGTTTTGAATTACACTTCCAATGGGGCAGGTTTTCTCTTAAAGTTACACTGAGCGGATTCTTTAAAAAAGCGATAAATTTTTATGAAAATACAGGTTATAATTTGACCTGATTTTTATTATTGAAAAGAGGGGATATTTATAGGTTTCTTAATGGCTCATAATATATCAGAGAGAATTAATCTCTGCGCGATCAAAATTTTCAATTAATTGATCAGGATGAGATTGATCATTAAGTTTGATAGATTGAGATATATTGCTCTCTCCTTCCTGATGCTGGGGGAATTAATGGAGTGAAGTTTTGGAGATAAGAGAATTTGGCGAAATCCTGACACTTCCCCCCTCAAGATTTGATTGCAGTGGAGGTTGACTTCTCAAAAAACTGGAATGAATATGATTTACCACTATACCAGAATCAAGATGAACAATTGAATATTCTAATCCTTTTCAAAATATAACTTGATAGGGACAAGACCAATTAGTTCCTAACTTTTCAGTTTTACCGCCAGGTTGAAAATGATAGTACATATTGTAATCTCCAATCTGGTATTCAAGTAAGGCAGGTTTGTGTTGATTGCTTCTTTGAATCTCTTTTCTAGTAGTTGTTTTAATTGATTTCATTGCTTGAGCTTGAGGATGAATAATCTCGTCAGCCATATTCCTCATAATTAGATCAAAATTTTCTGGAATGCTTTCCTCAAGGATTGTCTGAACACTAGAAGGTACTGAAGGACCCCACCCATATATGCACTTAAAAGGCGACATCTTGATAATATGATGATAGCTTATCCGATAAGCAAACAAGGCACTAGGCAAATAAAAATTCCACTGAGTTAGCCCAATGGATGCCACCTTACTTAGAATCGAGACTAGGGTTCCATTAACTCATTCAAAGGCCCCGTTTGTAGATGGATTATATGGGATAACAAATTGCTGAGCAGTGTTAAATAATCTGGATAACTCCTGTATATGTTGCGAGGTGAAGTTAGTCCCATTATCTGACATAAGGACCTTGGGACACCTATGTTGAGAAGTGATATTCTGGTATAGGAATAGCGCAGTAGTCTTAGCCGAGGGGGTAGTGATGGAAATGGCCTCAACTCATTTAATTAAATAGTCAACAGTTATAATGATATACTGATGTCCATGCAATCCCTGAGGAAAAGGACCTACAATGTCAATGATAACCACCTCAAATGCTTTAGTTGGAGGCATAACTTGAAGTTGAAAAGTAGGGTTAGTAGTTCCATGATGTTTACAAATAAGACATAAGTTAAGAGTCTCTCGGATAAATTCACTCATGTTGTTCCAATAGTATTAAGTCTTCAACCATTCTTGAGTCTTCTTTAAGCCGTTATGACCAAAATATTCATGACCTACCATTACAGCGTGAATTCTAGATTTTGGATGCAGAAAGGGAAACCACTTGGATTTGACTTTCTTATACAAAGCTCCATACTGAATCATAATATATTTGGTGATTTATTATGGAAAGGCTTGATCCTTTTCAGTTTCTCGATCCCCCAACTCAGGTCGTCCAATAAGACTATATAAGCGTTCTTCTTAGTCTAGTTTCAAGGTCAGAATAGGGAATCGGGATAGCCCATCAGCATTTTGATGTTAAGCACCTGAGCACCTGAGCGATGAACAATGGAGAAATCGTAATTTTGCAACCTTAAAGCCCAATGGGCCAACTCCCATCAGGATCCTTCATGCTCTGCAACCCCTTTAATGAAGAATGGTTGGTAATAACAGTGAAATGGTTACCATACAAGAAGGGACGGAAATGCTTGATTGCTAGAATTACAGCTAAACACTCCCGCTCAGTGACACTGTAATTCCGTTCAGTCTTTGACAAAGTTTTGCTATAGAAAGTGATGGGATGATCATTATTCTCTTCATCACACTGGTATAAGATAGCCCCAATAGTGACATTGCTTGCATCAGTATGTAAAAAGAAAGGCTTTTCAAATTGAGGATGAATTAGAACAGGTGCTTTGGTCAAGGCAGTATGTAGAGAATTATATGACTGTTCTTGAGCTGATCCCCACTCGAAGGGTACTCCTTTCTGCAACAGGTGGAATAAGGGTTCAGCCATATCAGTAAAGTTGGGTATAAATTTCCAATAATACCCAATCATTCCAAGAAAGACTTGAATATCCCGCGGAGGTGGGAGGAGGCATTCTTTGGATTGCTTAAATTTTGTATGAGAGGGGTCAAATCCCTTTAGCTGAGACCTGATGTCCTAGAAAGTCCATTTTGTTCTAGAAAAAGAACATTTGGAAGGTTTTTGTTTTAAGAAGATCTCCAAATTCATCTGAAAACTTCTTTTAGATGGTCCAAATGTTCGGTAAATGTTATAAAACATGATAATATCATCATGTTATACTAGAACAAAAGTAAGCTTTAGATCCCATAGCATACTGTCCATGGCCCTTTGGAAGGTTGCTGGGGCATTGCTTAGTCCTTGAGGCATATGAGTTGGTTCAATCAAACCTTCACTTGATATCAAGGCACATTTGGCACAGTCTTCTGGTGATAACCAATTTTCTAGTATCCACTGGCTAAGTCCATGCCCAAAAATAGGTGGATACAGCTAAAACCCCAAGAGAATCATAAATTCTAGGTAAGGGATAAAATTCTCAAGTAATAGCATTCAGTCAGCGATAATCCATAACAGCTCGGTGGGAACCATCTTTCTTTTTAACCAATAACAATGGATATGCCCAAGGACTATTGGAGGGTTTCAACAACCCAGCCTCTAACAATTGATGCAACTCCTTGGTAACCTGGGCTTCTTCTACTTTAACTTTATGATAGGGCTTCACACGAATAGGAAGGTGATCACCAGTTTCAATAGTATGCACTACTCCTTTCATCTTCCCAAAATTGTAAGTATGATTAGCAAAGATGTCGGGATATTCATCTAACAATTGAAGTATTTGTTTCTCCTGTTCACTAGAGAGGTGTTTTCTAATAGCAGGACCCACAGTAAGGATTTCATGATCACTTTCCAACCCAAAATCTTGTAGACTTCTGAAGGGTTTAACATCATAAATCCGAGATAATGGCATTAACTTGACATAAGCAATTGAATGCTCTCAATTTACCAGTTTTGGCTCATTGGTAAGGTTTGCTAGTAAGACAGATAATGATCCTGATTAATAATAATCTAATATGCCCAGACAAGGCAAGAGTTCTTTAGCAGAAGGGTTGAAAATGCCTTGAACTTGTAACAAATGTCCTTTAGGAATCAAAAAATGCAAAAAGTGTTGATAATTACCTGTGATTTTAGCGAAATAACTAAGTTTTTGGGGGAGAATATAGACATCCCCTCTTCAATATCAGCTGAGGTAGGGGGTAATTTTAAGTGAGAATCTCCAACGTAATATTGAAGCGAATAAGACCTTTTGGTTCATTCTAGCAGTCATAACCGACGTCAAGTAGAAGCATGATCAGATAAAAGTAAAGGAACTCTATATCCCAAGAGAGACAACAATGAGTTGGGGCAATTGATAAATCCATCAAATTCTTACAAAAATTGAGTACCTAAAAGTAGGTCATAACTCAAGTTATCGAGTACAATGGCAGGGATTGTAAAAGTTAATTTCTCAATTCTCAGGGGGAAGGGGCAAAAAAGCTCCAATTGACTGAGTACTCTGAGGTCCAGTCGGCCATTTCTTCAAAGTGAGAAATATCAGGAGTTAATTTGATCCTCTTGATGAATTTTGATGAGACAACATTTACTGGAGATCCTGTATCTATGATAGTTTTGGCATTGACTTGATTCACTTGGAAGTCAATATGAGTAATGGTGCTTCCATACTGAGAGGATAAAGCTAACAAGGAGGGCAAGAAATAAGAATAATGTTTGTCTTTATTATACTTGATTGGGCTTTGAGGTTCTTGATGGGCACTCATATCATTATCAAGGTGAAGAATCTTATTTGGCTTATCCCTTTTCTTCTTCTCATCTACTTCCTTTTTGAAACAACGATCCTCAATATGAAAAGATTGATGACAATAGTTACAGCGGATTGCCCTGGTTCTATCAGGCATGGAATATATTTTGGGGCACTAGGTCTAGAAGACTCATAAACTCGAGTTTTTTTGGAGAATTGAGGAGCAATTCCAATAAGGCTTTCTTAATGTCCAAAATACTTCGGAAATTCTTTTTTACACTGTCTAGATAAATTTGCATTTGCGTTCTGGAAGAAAACGCTGACATAGCTGCCATAATCGCATCATCCAAATTTAACTGACCACAAACTACTAGAGTCTGAGCTTCCTGATAGAACTGATGAACAAAGTCTTTAGTGGATTCGTTTTTGGTGGGGCTGTATACCCATAAAATACTGTTTTTTAGAAGATAGAGTTTACTTACTCCCAAATTCTTTGATTAGCGCTTTCTTCACCTGAGATCAGGTAGAACAAGTCATCAAGTGAGGTATCCATGATATCCTGAGCCAAATGAGTAAGACAATTTGGCAAATAATTCATCTTTTGGTGATCCATAGCCTCAATTAGCGCCTTTTCATAAAGATAGAGGAAGGAAATAATGCTGCCTTCCCCCAGGTAGTACTTGTCCTTAAATACCAGCTTGAAATTCAAGGGGTTTAGAGTCAAAACATTTACTCTGGGTTGTTCTGATTGAGTGGAAACATATGAATTGGATTCTGACGTTCGAAAAAAATGAGGATAAGGACCAGCAGCTTCAGTATGAATTCACTAATCCAATGGTTCAGCGCAACAAGCCCCAAATTCTCATCTAATTGGCAAGATAGCTTAAAAATATGTTCCTGTTGGGCATTAAAACTTGTGTTCCAGCGTCTCAATCTTTGCTTGGAGAATTTCTCCTTTAGATTCACAAGCATGAAGTAGGATATCGGTGTCCTTTGCCCATTTATCCAAATTGACCAACTCATTAGATAAACACTGAAGCGTCAAGACTGGATCAATTGGTACCCCATTGGGGTTAAGTTACATTCATTGGCCAATTTATAGAATTGTTCACGCAAGAGGTCCATCATACCCAAAAGAGAGTCAATCTGTAGAAGGGACCCAGAAATTCCCATCAGCACTCAGAGGCCCCTAAGTCCTTCCACGCCTGGTGGTCCATGAGGCCCTACATCCCCAGGGGGTCCCTGAGGTCCATCAGCACTGGGTGTTCCACGTGGTCCTACACCCCCAGGTGGCCCACGAGGTCCTTCAACCCCCAGGTGACCCATCAATCCCATGGTTTTCTCTGCCTCATTGACCCAGAATTGAATTCTGGAGTACAGCTGCTCTAATTGAACAAAATGGGTTCTAACTTCCGCCTCCATTGATTGATTACGCTCAGAGAGTTGGGAAAGACCCTCTAACCATTCTCTCTGGATCTCCTGAACTCGCTTTGTGAACTGATCATCAACAAACCCAGACATCCCAATATTGAGCTGAATAAGCCACTAATGAGTTTTGTTGAGAAGGGTCTGAAATCAATAATATTTTCACAATTATCTTAGCTAAACTCAGAGGCAGACTTGGAAAATTCAAACATAATTATTCAAGGACTGAAGTTTGTCTAGTAAATTGAGCATCCCTTGATGGTGCATTCCAACTACCAGTAATAATGGTATAAGGTTGGGTGTACGAGTTGGTGCAAGTATTGCTCAGAGCTAATTCCTGGCATTTAGGAGGTCTGCAACAATTCCTGCAAAATAGAAGGTACAGCATTAGATCGAGATTGGGTATAATGAATTTCAGGGATTATGGCACCTTCAAGCAGTTGATTAATAATATTGCGTAAAACCTCAGGTGGTATTTGAAAGTCTGAGGTAGATCTTAAGTTGAGATCATAAAATTCCAAGTTAGCACAAAATTCCAACGTGGGGGGTAATCTTGGGATTTGGGTTTCAGATAGATAAACACAATGTAATATACTGCCTTGCTCATGGTCTTGAGCTTCTTCAGGCGAAAAATGAGACTCCATGGTAATTATTGATGTTTTCACTGGTGTGTAACTCAGAGTACCCCTGTAGTGAGCACCAGTATGGAAGTTTTGAATTACACTTCCAGTGGGACAAGTTTTATCTCGAAGTTACACTAAGCGAAATCTCCAAAAAGCGATAAATTCAAACAAAAATACAGGATAAAATTTGACCTAATTTTTATTATTGAAAAGAAGGGATAATTATAGGCTTCCTAATGACTCATAATCTATCAGAGTTAATTGATCTCTGTGATATCAAATCTTCAATCAATTTATTAGGATGAGATTGATCATTAACTTTGATAGATTATAATTATATGGCTCTCTCCTTCTGATGATGCTGGGGGATCAATGGATTGGACTTTTTAGAGATAAGAGAATTCAGCAAAACCCTGACAAGCAAACAGTAGGAGTTTTCCAATTTATATGGATAGTGAAGAGTAGGCTACAATATCTTGTGTGTTGTTGGGTCACACAGTTCCAAACTCTTGCAAATAGTCCAGATCAGGCGCCAACTTAATTTTGTGATGAGCTTTATTGAGACCAAGTTCATTGTAGCACCCATACCAAGGATGGCTAGAGCTTTCACTTTATTGATGAGAAACTCTATCTTGGTTAAAATGCTACCAAAAGTAGGGGAGGGCAAGAACCTTCTTCAAATGGAGAGCGATAGCAAGGCGTTAAGCCATCTCAGGGTTAAATATAATAGATTGAAGGGTATGAACCTGCTGGGTAGATCGGATTACTGCACCAATAAGCTGGTCAGCATCAGGAATGGTATTGATCACCTCTGAAAACCTCAACAATTGTTGGAGATAGATGCGTCAGGGTATCATGGCTATATATCAATTATTTCAGGCCTCAACCTATCGGTATTAGAACAACCATTGGGGCTCCCAAGGCATAATATCCTGCGGCTTCACCACACCCTTCAGACTCGTCATCAGATGGATTGTCAATGCACCTCAAAAAGTTACTAAGAGGGGGCTGAGAAAACTGCTTGATCTCCTCACAGGAGAGGACT
This sequence comes from Massospora cicadina, assembly GCA_022478985.1. NCBI lineage: Eukaryota > Fungi > Entomophthoromycota > Entomophthoromycetes > Entomophthorales > Entomophthoraceae > Massospora > Massospora cicadina. The sequence goes on from JAKSZP010006911.1 coordinate 44,168, forward strand.
TTATTGCGCTCATCTACTTTTTTAACTTTTGACGTGAGCATCTTAGCTGCACCAACTTTTGGGGGATGCGTTAGAATTGTAATGGCTTTTCCTTTTGCCTTAGAAGGGATAGATTTGGGTTGTCCCATGTCCATAGATTTTAAACGAGGTACAGCTGGACGAGATGCTGATGGGGAGAGCTAGTGGCTTAATGGGACGTGACACTTCAGACACTTTGGAAGACTGCTATAAAGAAGGAGGGAGGAATACAAAGTGAAAGATAACTTCGCCTTGAGCTTTGGAAACAGAAGATGAATGGGAGTGCTTCCCTGTCACAGCGAGTACTCTCTAAATATCTTCACATGGGGAGGCGCATCTCTATGTGGCAGTTTTGTGGGAGCAGATTTTTAAAGGGGAAACAGCCATAGAAGAGACTGGAGAGGTTATAGAAGAAGGTTTTCTTATAGCTGTTTGAAATTTATCATTTAGAATTCAACCACTGCTAGTAAAACCTCCTTAATATCCCATATATTTTTGAAGGAGCGCTTGATGGAGGAAATATGCGTTGCTAAAGAGGGATGAGGCGCCAATTGAGCATAACAGCAGCAATAGCATCATCAAGTAGGATCATTTTGGCAGGCAACGGAGGTTGAACTCAACTATAAAAGCTTAACAAAAGAGGTGTGTGATTCTCCTTTTTGTATGCTAAGGCACATAAAGGCCTATTTTTGCATTTTTAAACTCTGTTAGGAGCCAAATTCATCAATAAGCGTTTGTTTAACCACCGCCCAGGTGCTAAGGTTGGTAATATCATGAATTATTATCTCTTGAGCCATCTTGTTAACTTTTGGTAGATTTTATTGATTCTGCCAAATGAGTTGCACAGGGTAAAACCCACTGAACAACGGAAGAGCGATAATCAGATCACTGGCCTTCTACAATTAATAATAATAAAGACTTTATAAGGAGCTATTGCTCAGATAATAACACTTTATATAATAATAAACTAAAGGCTACATCCATTACTCTTTCCTATTCTTCTCTTTCTTCATAAAAACCCTCATTCTTCTAAATTTAACACTCAACTACTAATCCTTAGTATTACTCAGTTGTTTAACACTCTCCGCTTTATAATTTTCTATTTGCTACGATCTAAAGGCTTCTTTCAGACATTGAGGCTTTGACGGAATTCCCTCAATTCACCAAAATATAATTGCTTCAATTGATTTACTTCGTCTCTACATAATCTATTGCTTAATCTTGGGCTTGCTTCAAACCTAAGTTAATGATCCGTTATAACTATAGCTTATTATCCAGTGATATTGGAATCTCAACATTACCCTCCTTGACTGGACAACAAGTATTTACTGCTTGTATGGCCAAAAGAACTTTGCATGTACTTGGTGATAATCTGGCCACCCGCAGGTACCTTAATAGTATAGGCGTCAACCCCAGACTTCTCTTTTATCTAAAATGGTCCAATCCATATGCTGGCAAGCTTGTTCCTTCTTCCAAACACATGTTGGTCATGGAACATTACATTCTCTCCGACCCCAAACTGAGGGAGGCTGCTGCATCTACATTGATTGGCTGCCTGATCCTGAATCTTATTGGCTAGACTAGTGGAATATGCTTGGTGTGGAATTTAGTCAGTGTGTCTTATAAGCCAGATAAATAGAGTTGGGGCTTGACTCCGCCAGTATCAATCAAAAAATCAATGCTGGCAACGCTGGATGTCTTCCATAAAGTAGTTGGAAAGGGCTCTTACTAGTTTCTGAGTGGTAGCTAATATTGTACGCTTTGACAGCAATATATAAAAACTCCTTTTTGAAGGCCAATCATTTACAGGCTTTCATAGAATATCTACCAAGGTTCTATTGACCCATTCTACCATTCCATTAGATATGGGGTGGTAGGGTGTAATCAAGACCCCGTGAATTGCCAATGGTTCGTTTAACTTGGGCATAATATGTGATGTGAAATTTATTATTATCCGTGAGAATAATTTTCAGGCAGCCATGTCGTTATATGACACACTCCAGAATGAACTTGGCGGTGGTAATAGCTTCTAAATCATTGATCACCCTGACTTCCACCCATCTTGCCAAATGAACAATGTCTACTATTATATATTTGGAGCAATTTGCGCCAGTTGGCATAGGCCCCACAACATCCAGAGGAAAATATGCCATGCTAAACGAGGCTTAGCCAGTTGGTAGTTGGTCTTCCTGTGGAATGGTTTCTCCACTTGGCATTGGTGACAACAAGCAACCGTTTCAAGCACATTATAGTGCATATTCTCCCAATAGTAATGGGGTTACATGAACTTCAGCATTTTTTGCAACCCTCCATTAACTAAAGCTCTATAGGCATCCATAATAATTCTGGGTCTAGTGAAAGTTTTGGGTAAATCAGCGTCATTTAACCTTTCCGCTTATACAGTTCCCCATTATGCACAAAGTTATCCCATCACAGCCCATCCGGCACTTTGATCACCTGTGCAGACTCATTGTGATGTTTGCTCACAATCATCTTTTTGTACATTATTTCTGCAAAATCCGCTGTAATGGCAACTTTTGGCAATTGGGAAAGACAGTATACGTTCTAGTGTTTTGCCCCTGGGCTGTTTAGAATCCCGAAGTCATACACTTGGAGCTTTAAGGCTTATTGCATGAGCCATCCTTCATGTTTACAAAGAATCTGCAGCCAATGCAAGGATGCATAATCTGTTACCACTTTGAATTTACCCCATGAAGGTATACCTGGAACTGTTTATATATGTATACTACTGCTAAGCAATCACGCTGAGTCAAGGTTTAATTTTTTTCAGGACCTATTAAGCTTCGGCTACAATATGCCATGGGGTGCTCCACACCATCATCATCCTTTTGGGATAACATGGCCCCCTCGGCGGAAAGGAAAGCATCCATTTGTACATTTTATTTCTTCTTTTAATTAGGGTTTTGAAAATGGGCGTGTAAGCTAGCGCGGTTAATAGAACATCAAAAGCATTTTATCATCGTTCCATCCAGTCAAAGGTGACCTTTTTCTTCAATAGCTCAAGGAGCGGAGCCCAAATACAACCGAAGTTGGGATTATATCCATTGTAGTAACCGACCATCCCCAAAAACACCTAAATCGCGCTTATACCTGGCGAGTCATCTTGCATACAGTTTCCACCTTTTCCAGTTGAAGACTAAGCCTTTGGAGTCTACCACAAACTTGAGTTATTCCAAAGACTCCTTAAAAAATGGCACTTTTGGGGCTTAATTTTATGTTAGCTTCAGTACGTTGGTGGAACAATTTCACCAAGTGATCAAAGAAGATCTGTGAAGTCCATGAGAAAACATTAATATTGTCAAGGTGGACTAGACCGCAAGACAGCTTTAGATCACCCAAAATAGTGTCCATAGCCTTCTGGAACGTAGCTGGCGTTGCAAAAACCCTATGTCTACGTGTAGGCTGAAACAACCCTTTTTGAGGTGTTTATAGTGCACTGCTATTGTTTTGCCACTGGCAACTCGATTTACCAGTACCCCAATATCAGGTTCATAGAGGAGAAATATTTGGCACCGCCCAGCTGATCCAACGCATCATCAATTCGCAGAAGCAGGCATGAGTCTTTTTATAATGCTATTGAGCTTCTTTTAGTTGATTACTACTTGATTGGAGCCATCTTTTTTATGATGATTAACACCTGGGATGCCCATGGACTCTTTGATGGCTCCAAAATTCTCTGTTCAACCAATTTTTCTATCTCAACAGATACAACTTCTTCTTCTTCTTCAAAGGAGCGATGGATAGGCCTTGGCCAAATAGGAGGGTGGTCCCCCATGTCCAATCAATGCACAATCCTTCATGTACATCCCAAGTCGTGGTCATCAGATGAACTTATGCTTTGATATTTTCAAACAGATTAATCGCCCTGACCTTCTGATCCTATGACAGGCCAGTTAGAGCCTCACTGGAACCACAGTCATTACACTAGATGAGGCTTTAATGGTAACCTGAGATCATCTCATGCACCAAAGTCAGGTATCTGGTGAACTTCATCAAGAAAACCAGATGCAAATAAGCCACCACTTGATGCCTTTGCACCTTCATAGATTCCTTCTGTAAGTTGGTTATCAACACCTTCACTTCCCCCTGCCCTGGAAACAGGAGTTCAGGTACATGATGTTTAAGCCGCAATTTCTGATAGGATCCCATAATCTCACCAAATAAACCTTCTGGGATATCTATTTCGAGCTCCATCTCTATTATGACCTGATGCCTAGAAGGTATGCTTAAAGCACTTGCTGCTCACAGCGGAATGCCATCATACTCATAAATCTGATTAGGAAGCGCTAATTTCCTCAAATTCATCCGCCAATATTGAACAGGAATCACCCCATCACTGTATGCGAGATTAGTTTGGCTAGAGTGGGTGGGTTCTTTTGGGATTCCTCTATAGGTGAAGTAAATGGGGATCTGTTGGCCTAGAATGATAATGGTTTCTTCTGCCATATTGACCACAGCCCCAAATTGCCTCATGAATGCAGTTCTGATAAGCATGTCATAGTTGTTATTAGGCAAAACCACAGTAGGAGTATATTTCCCGACTAACATGAACCTCAAAGGCAGAACGCTGCAAGCTCCTTCTGACACAGTGCTCTGTACCTCTATGGTCTATACACTACCCGGTGTTCCAAATCAGGCTTCAGTGGAAGCTTAGTTATGCGCTTGGTGAAAATTATATTGATGGGAGCACTAGTTTTGATAATCGCCCTAATTTTGGTATTTTGTACAAAAATGTCACAGTATGCACACTCTGAATAAGAAGAACCTTTGGTGTTTATTATATAAACAACTAAGGAATTTTGGTTACTCATAAAAGTGAGAATACCAGTGCTGACATGTGGATACTCCTGGGAAACTTTCTCTACTGGAAACGCCACTTCCACCCCCTCTAAATATGCGACATGTGTTGATGGTGCACCGCTGACTTTACCATTCCGCTCAAGGATTTGCCAAATGTATGGCTTTTGTACCTCTCATCGGAACTCCATGTCTGCTTTATTGGGGTCTCTCCCTCAGCTTGAGGCCAATATATCATAAGGGATCTGTTGATACAATAAATCATCAGAATGAGTCCTGAAAACAAACTCAAACGACTTGTGGGAATCCTCAGTGACAATTAGATTTGTTTTAGAGGAAGTGAAGCATGCCATCTCTGCTCCACTTGCCCTTTTCCTTGTTCATTTAGGGCATCTTATACTGCATGGACATCCATTTTGTCTAGACTGCTAGCCGCATAATGGCCTCGTTGGCCACACAAGAAACAAGCATTATTAAACGGCATTCAACTTTTCATCCCCCATATATCCAGGTCTGAAATTAATTTCTGGATTGTATTGCGTCCTTGGTGAACTGGCTGAGTAAAATGGGGGCGAAAAGACTCGCTAGAGCATTAAGTGAATGAGTATTCCACAGTGGATTGCAATCAAGTCAGCTTTGTACCATATCCAGAAGGGATCTGGTAGCAGTTTCATAGGCTTTCCATTACACATTGGAGCACTAAGATTGGTAGATAGATGGTGAAAATGACTACCAAGTTTTAATAGCTCCGCATCCTCCTGAAGAATGTAGGTCATAGCTTTATACAGTTTTTGATATGGCTTAATAGCCTCCATCATTGCTACGCCCACCTCCTCATTAGTTAAGATATTTGTTTCTAACAACAAATGAGCCTCAGCTGTGAAACACTCCGCAAACTACACCAAGGACTCATCTTTATAAAAATCATTTGCCAAAAACTCTGCCTTGCGCTGAGTCATTTTCGCCTTGCCTGCTCTAAAGACGGAACACTCTTTTTTAACTATGGAAGTTACAGTAATATTTTCATGGTAACATTTGACCTGGTCAGTGCTTGCAACGTCCAAAGTGGACAACAACAGCTTAATTCCACCAATCAGAAGCCCCTCACACTGCAAATTCAAACTGCTTTAAGAATCTAAGTATATTTTCATTGCAGTTAAATGGAAAAAGCTGGTCATTGCAATCCCCTTCCTTCCCAGAACAACTATCTCATTTACGCTCTGCGCTCTATAGCCACTCTGTAGTTTCACTCAAGAAGTCAGCATTTTGTTGGTTTGGCCCCACTAGGTGCAGTTGGTGGAAGGCCCTGGAGAGCTGCTTGGATATGCTTTTATTTTTTTTTGGAAAATAATCTTTGAGCTTGGAGTAGAGTATCCAAGGCAAGCTTCAATTCTGCATATCGAGATAGTTCAATTATCTTAGGTAGTACCTCGTCATGATGAGCTGGTTGTGCCATGACTTTGGCAAAAATAAACTTTTATTAAGAAGTTGATCAATGGACCCTGTAGTTAATTTCACTGTTAACTTTTGGCTGAATTGCTTAAGTTCTGCCAAATGAGTTGCATAGGGTAAAACCCACTGAGCAATGGTTGAGCGATACTAAGATCGCTGGCCCTCTACAATTAATAACAATAAAGAATTTATAAGGAGCTATTTCCTCAATTTGAACACTTTAAATAATAATAAAATACAAGCTACATCTTTTACTCTTTCCTACTCTTCTCTTATCTATAAAAATCCCTCATCCTCCTCACCCTTAAGCTCAACTATTAGTCTTTGGTATTACTCAGTGGATTCAACATGCTTCAATTGTTAATTCGCTATCTGCTATGACTAAAGGTTTCTGTTGGATTTTGGGCTTGTGCTATGCTCGCTGGGGCTTGGTTAACCAGAATTCAACGATTGGGGATTAATACCACTAATATAATAAATATAATTAACTTCAAAAACTTAGTAAGATAGGGTTTTAAAGCTTTTATTATATGCTGCGGGGGATAAGAAAACTGAACCCACTCAATATCTAACCAGTCAGTATTTAAACTGTCTTGAGGTACTAAGGTAATTAATTTGGAACGGTTTGTTACATTTCAAATAAGGAAATATGTGGTTTCAGCTATCAAAACTCGGAAAATTTGTTTAACTTTGGCTGAATGATGGATGGGGAGTTAACTCTTTGCAATACATACTCATGGGGTAACAAATTTATAAATTTCATCCAATCCCTTTAGATAAAATTATTTCATCTTTGGGGACCTCCACCACGCCTATAAAAGTGTGTGAACCCCGCTTAGGTTTTGAAGGGATTTGAACATGGCAGGGTGAGAAACCACTGATGGACTCCCCATATTTCCTTAAATGGTTGGATAAATCTGTCTGATCAATCTTGTGTTATTTGCTTATGAAATATTGGAAATAGTGTTACTCAAATTTGTGGGGTCTCACCAAGAATTGGACAGGGTCTTTTGGACAATTAAATCATTACTATTATCAAAAAAATTTTCTCATTCTCACTGACTTGTAAATGTCTGACATTTCTTCTTTTCAGCTGAGTTTTTCCAACAGAATTTGTTTCCTGAAGCCTGGGAGGAAAATTTCCAACAGTCTTATTCAAAAATAAAGGCTTTGGAAGAATTCATTCAATTCGCTGAATCCCAAAATTGCTTTGATCAATTCACTTTGCCTCAACATAAGCTATTGCTCAATCTCGAGGCTTGATTCAAATTTAAATTATGATCTACCAGAACTGTAGCTTATTATCCAGTCATATTAAAATATTGACACATGTAACTCAAGCAGGGAAGGATATACTTGGTTTTTTTGATGGTCAGTCGCTACTTTCATCACTTATTCATAAATAACAGGTAAGGCAATAATGCCCTCACCAGGGGTGAACTTGTCTCTGAGCAAAGGTTTGAGGATAATAGTGGAGGGCCCATAAGGGCTTTTTGAAGAGTGCTGCTCAAGCCTTTTGAGGAGAGACAAAGCACTGGCTAGTTGTTGTTTAAAGCATCTAGTCTAGGTTCTGGCACAGTTGTCATTTTTAAAAAGATTTTGAGGTGTACAGGTTCCTTTTTTATGAGCACCACTTGCTGGATTTTAGGATTTTACTTAAGCTCACAGGTACTTTTTTGTTCCCAAACTCCAACAATTAGGGGATGTACACCACTTATTATAAAACTAATCATATACTAATAACATTCAACAACTGGTTTTTTATCTACTTCTACTAGTTGCGATGAGGGAGAAAAGTGAAACCTCTTACTAAGTCGATGCTAGTATATAAATGGTGAGTCTCAAAGTTTAGACTTATTAGTAACATCTGAATTAGAGAATATTAGGATTTGACCTTTAGTATTGGTTGAGACTCACCTCGCTTGAATGCGAGGTTAGATGGGGAAGTGATAACTGGGAAGATGAACCCATGAGGAAAGATTTAATATATTTAGTCCTATCAGAAGGCGAAAAATATTTTCACCTTGCTGGACCCTTTCAACTCTATGAAAGTGGGCTGTATCTGTGGGGTAGATTGTACTAAATTAGGTGTGGCCTGAGAAAGGAGCCTCCAATGGACTCCCCAGATTCAGCTTACGATTTTGGGCAATTTAATCGCCCAAACTCATGGTATTCAGCAGAGTTCTATTAATAATTCTATTGCCACAATTAAAAGGGTTCCATTGAGAATCAGCTAGTGTCTTTTGGCCAATTTCGTCCATTGTTTCATCTTTACTCAAATTCAATACATTCTTACTACACAATCAGACATGTAATTGTCCCATTCCAACCTCCTGCCTTCTCTATTCTACCGCCTAAAAAACAAAGCCCAGAATTAGAAAGAATTTAAGCGTTTATTATCGCCCATAAAAAAGTTCAAAGCACATAATTTAATGGTATTAGAAGAAATCTTTGAATTGGGAATGACACTTAGAGGATGAAATGAATTATGTGCGTTGCCAATGCAACTCCTGAGTCCATTTATAAGAACAACCCAGAATATTTTGTGGAAGAAACTTCTGAAGTTTAATCTAACCTGGCTAAACCCACTTAGCCCAAATGCTCTATGCTAATTGCACTTCTGGCCATACTTCAATTCTAGGGGCCTCCATATCTACTAGAAGTCGCGCTGGTGTCCATAGCAACCCAGGACCTGGAAATTGTTTCTTCAAGTGTCTTTTAAAGTTAACTCTTCCAGCATGCCCTTTCAATTTTTTTAAAGAATTATTTTTTAACTAACCTAAACTAATCACCATGGGTATAAGCAATCCTTTCTGAAGATGTTCAGGATTATTTTGAATAGGTATTACAATTTATAAAAAGGACACACCTATGTTATACTGCTTGGACGACAAAAGCTGTGACTTAGTTATGCCTTACCTGCCTAAAGTTAATTGGTGTTTTTGGAAGTTGAAAGTGCCTTGTTAGAGAATTCAGTAGCTCAGAGATAAATATCCATGTATAGTAGAGCTTAGTAATATCCAATTTTTGAAGAGCGAGACCATTTCTGAGCTTTCTGATTATTTCCATCAAAATTCTCAGGTGTTACTAGGTCAAAAGAGATGGTCAATTTTGATGCGAAGATTGACTTCTAAAATGCTGCTTAGGATTACTTTAAGTTTCATTAATTACTACTGGCTTTGGTCAAGGAGTAAAAAACCCCTCTATGATTATTATTAATAAAAATTTAAAGTAAAGTTTTTGCTCCTATTGTAAATACTTGAGAGACTTGACTATTTAAATTTCCAGTTATACTAAGAATCCAACAGGAATCAGCTACACCCAATGCGGGATCCTAGAACCTTAAAAAAGGCTACCAACATTAATTGTTTGATTTTTAATCCAAGGACCACTATGAAGCAACCTGAAAAAAGAAGCGTCCCAGCATAAACTATGTCGCCTCTCCCATAGATAACAAGGTTCAGTGAAAAAACAGACAGCAATAGCTGTGGATACTCTATTACTAGATAAATGACTATTACAATCTGGAGACACAAAGAAGCTACCCAAGGACCACTCTCTCACTCTATTGACGTTCCCCAAATCAACTTTAAATCATAACTCAAAGCTACCTGCTGCACTAGAGAGCAAAGGCTAAGAAAAATATTATAAGCCCTAAATTACAAAATTTGTAGAGAAATCTCAATTTGATAAGATGAGGAATCTAATGAGCTTCCCCATCTTAAAGGAGTTAAGGAGGCTTTGCCACCAGAGACATTAATATCAATTTTTTGGAAGTTTGAGATAAAATAACGACCTTGATTGAACAGGTCGATGCTCCTGCCATATCTTCTTTAACTTAAATAGAACTACTTCTATGATTGCACTTTATTCAATATATTTGAAATTAAGATTTGAGTCCATGCAATAGTGGATAACAGGGCTCCAGTAAATGTAATCTCAAGTTGTTTTGAAAAGGGACTAAAGATTTCACTGGATGTGGCCCATCAACGATAGTATGTTGTGCTAGTCTTGAGCGCACTATTAGAGAAGGAGCTTATAGTGATTGCCAATAAGATTCAGCTCCCTAAAAGCATTTCTCCAGATATTATATACCTAGTCGCAATACCATTTTTAATTGGCACCAGCTTCCTTAAGTTCTATTGAGTTTGTCAGAATTTGAACAGATGAATTCCTCCCAATAATATCTTAATTAGGGTTGTCAGTCAGGCGTGATTGCCGGCTAGTCACCTAGTTTGATATTATTTTAATGTTATAATAGTTATTTTTTTTAGGCTTGGCAGAATATTTGTTTGTCGCTGATTGCAATTTGTGGGTTGTTGTAGTTTTTTCCAGCAAAAAGCTAAAGTATTGTTGCCAAATCATCTGACTATGATCTGCTGACTAATTTGGAGCACTGACGACTCATGCCAAACATGCTTGAATTTATATTTATATTAACAATTTAGATATGATTGACTGGCGACTTGTACAGAAGATTAGTTGACCTAATATTTGATAATATGATGAATAGATTGTGAGGGAATCAATACCATGAATAACTGGCGAGTTATTAGAGTTCTATCTTGGACGGCTTAGGTTTTTATAGGTACAGTAGCCAATAGTATAAATTTTATTCTTCTATCCAAATCAAGATCTCTCCTTCGCTCATCTATTTTTAGTTGTTATTAGTTCATCAACTAAATTAGGATAAAATGGGACTGGAGAGCCCCTAAGTTGGTGCGAGGTGATGCACCTGGAGTGGCCAATGCTGCCAGCTCCCATTTCTCAGCCCTGTGAGGAACTGGCGGGAACCTGGTCAACTGTCCATTAATGACAATGTGCTGACTGGCCATCGGCCCTGTGGGGTGCATCTCAGGTGTGCCTGGCCGCTCAGGATGGGGGCTGGACTCGCTGGGGTATTATCAGATGGGTTGGCGAAGGGTCAGGATGGTGGCAGCGTGGGAGTGCCTTGGTTGCCTAGGATAGGGAAAGGACTCACTGGGGCATGTCAAGAGAGTATCTATAACTCATCGAATCCCAGAGTGGTGGTGCTCAGTGCACAGGACCAATGCAAGGGAACTAGTAGTCATTAAGATAATAAAAATAGGCCAGCAGAGGGTGCTTGAGCTAAAGAGACTTATGGCGAAGGTTTTGAGAATAGTAAGAGTAATAATAAGCTGAGCATGCTTCAAGAATTGGCCATTCCCCAGATGGTACTTCATAACTAAGTTTGGTACAGGGTAATGTGCTCTAGTGACCGGGTTTAGAGGAAACCTGGTAGAACCAGTAGTGCACCTGAGGCTTTGATAATTTTAAACAAAATAAAATGGCTAACGCGTCACAAGATCTCCTCAAAGAGGTCCACGCACAGGTGCGCCCAAGTCAACATATAGAAAAAAACGTAAAAAGAATATGGAGTTTATTTTGGAAGATGACCAATGAGAAACGTTGGTCTTGAGCAAAGATACTAATCCAATTTGGGGAAATTTTGGATCAGCAGATGTGAAAACAAGCCTAGGTGCACCAATAGGCGCACGCTTCCATCTGAAAGAGTCATATACCTCAAAACGACTTTTATTGATTAATTGACTAAAGTTAAACCTGACCCAAGCTCGCAATTTCGTGAATGAACACTTTTAAACCCCTGTTCCCCAATTTTTGAATTGACCTGTCATCATTAATCTCAAAACTCGTTTGTTTTAGCCCTAGAGCCGAAACAGTGGGCTGGGCTTTAGGCATTTCAATTGTATCAACCTGAGTGTACCTAGCTGTAACCAGCGTTGATCCAAGGTGTTATTGAGATATGGAAGGGCCTGTAGTTTCACCTTCTGTCCTTCTGCCATCCAGCCTTGTCGCTGCTGTTGGTGCTTTCTATAAAGTCATGTAAACATGACAGGGCAGTCATCATGTACCCTGAGGCTAAGGTGAAGTCATTGATCTTCTGAGAAGGTGGGTTGGACGCATACTCATAAAGGGTTAGTATGCCTATGAAGGCAAAACAGCAAAGTGTCAACTAGTCTTTATAATGGTTGTCCTGGCACGCTAGCAAATCCCACTGCTTGGAAAAGCGATTTTCTGACATTGGTGCCCACTATAGAGGGTTCTGCTAGTGGGCATGCTCAAGTAGTTGAAGGACTTGTTAGTAGGTGTCGAGAGCTACTGGTTCAGATTAGCACTCCTTCAAGGGGGCACTAGGTATGATTGGCCCACTTTGAGGTGGGTCATGCTGGAGGAATATCATATGGTTAAGTAGGGGAAAATGTGGTGAAATTAACCAGATGGATTCCTCCCAAGAATATTAGTATTTAGGGGTGTCAGTTAGTTGGGCATCATTGCTGGATAATTACTAGTTCAATATTTAATGTAAAGATATTATTGCTTGTTTTGGTGGAAAAGCTTTCTTTCTGCTTTACATGAAATTCAAGCAATTTTGAAAACAAGCTGATATTCCACACCGCCTCACCACACTAAATTCTAAATTTATGTCCTAAGATCCACCTGCTGCCCAAGTATGGGCAGTGATGCTCCACCTGCTAGCATTTACTGCCAAGCAGGCAAATGCATGCTGACTGGCTCTATCCAGTCCACCAAATACATCTGACCACTATGTCCCTTAAAGTGACCTAGCCCTGCACCTCAGATAGGTCCACCCAACCTTCCCCCACCCCCTAGCCCTACTCCAAATCCAATATTCGCTTTTGCCTCTGAGTCAAGTATTGATGTCTCTTCCTGTACACTGACAGAGTGATACTTGAGCTGGCAATGACCATCTTTTCACCAGCAGGGATTATCGACTTCCATCCTTAAAAAAGTCTATTTTGATACTGGATACCCACCAAAGGGGACGCAGCTGCTGAATCAGCTGCATCATTAATGTACAAAAACACCTCTATTACCACCACTCTGAACACGCCTTTCAGATGATACATACTTGTGAACCCTTTGCAAACCTCCCCTCACACCTTCCCCCTCAAACACTTTATGAGGAGTTGATGCCAGGGCTGTCCACTTATGGCAAAATCCCTACCCTCCAATTCATTGTCCCAAGTAATGCTGAACGCCTCACAGCACCTCGGGCAATGAACACCATTAACCCACCAGCTGAACATGGCCCAGCACATCCCACCACGTGTCTATATCCCATCTGCCCCTGACCATATTTTGGGCCTGCACTGACAACGGTCTTACAATTTGTCCCTCTGCTATGAGTTGGACCATATGAAAAACATGTTAATATAATTCACACCCTGCGTACACGGACAACTCCACCCATGAGGCCACACCAACAGCGTTTGAGCTGGGATTTTTGCTGCCCCCAACCCACAGGCCATGCATTCAAATCAGAAGCAAAATCTAGCACCTAAAACCCAAGCGGCCATGCACATTCATGCCAACCACCTTGGGTGAAGACTTGAAACAATGTTCAATTCAGAAAATCTCCCCCCCAAAACATACCCAACAAAAGTCACCTACCACCATAAAGTCCCAAATCAACCAAAATCCCTGAGAACTTATTGGAGGAAGTGACTGAATCTGGTGAAATTGTTCCACCTCTGAGTTATCCAATTGATTATTATCTTATCTAAATTCAGAGTTTTTACCCCAGCCCCAACCAACCAATATGTCCTCAAACCCAAAGCTGCCTTTTACCAAAGTGACCACCAGCTTGCTGAGGTCTCTTTGCCTCACCAAATAATCCATGTTTTTGAAAATTGTGTGCAAAATCTATTACGGAATTTGAAAAATGGATGCACTTCCCCTTATTCCCCTCTGATTTACCTCCTACCACAAAAGAGGAAATCTAATGCCTCTTCAAAACAGTCACCACTGCTGTCAAGAATGTCGCTGAACTGGAAGCTTTTTCAACATCCACATGCACTACAAAGAGTTAATACTGTGAAATTAAAACAACTTCTCAAAGACCACATCCAGACTGAACACCATGTTGCTAATCTCATAGAGGCTTTAGCTAGGGTTCAAATTGTTGATCTCAACAACTATCTTCTCCACCTCAACCCTCATCCCATGGATGCCCCAACCCCTTGATTTCAGCATTGATTCGCCTCTACATTCCAAGACTGATGATGATCCACATGAATCCCTCTCCCCCTCCGCCGTGATGGGTTAAGCAGCTCGCCGCTATGCCACCTGTTAGTTAATTTTCTCATTTCTTTTTGTGTCTTATTGCTAGAAAAGAGCAGTCAATTCATGTTTTTTTGTTGGTTTAATTTGAGTTTTAGTTTTGGTATTGTCCATCCCCTAGTCAGCTTGCCTTTATTGAATAAAATTAATTGTTTTAGGTGTGGCGGAATCTGTATTTGCCACTGAATGTCATTTGTGGGTCATTGTGTGAATTTTCGGTGGAAAGCTGATGGATTTGTTATAAACTTTTTGAATATGATTCCACTGACTAATCTGGAGAACCAGCGACTCAATCTGAGGGATGCCAAAGTTTTTTTAAATTGATATCTTATATACAATCGACTGGCAACTAATGCTAAGGATGGATCAATCTAACCTAAAATTTGGTGAATGGTGAGAAGATTGGGAGGGAATCACCACCATGATTAATGACAATATAGAATAGTTCCAGCTTGGATGGCTAAGGAGTTTTATAGGCGCAGAGCTCTATAGTTTTAATAGTTATTCTTCCCTCCAATATAAAGATCTCTCTCATACATATTTATTTTTAATTGAGTGTAGTTCATCAGCTAGATTAGGATAAAATGGGACTTGAGATCCCTGAAGTTGGCACGAGGTGATGCGCCTGAAGTGGCCGATGCTGCCAGCTCCCATACTCAGCCCTGTGAGGAACCAGTGGGAACCTGACCAACCAGCCACCAATGACAATGTGCTGACTGGCCTTCAGCCCTGCGGGGTACAGCGCAGGAGTGCCTTGGCCGCCCAGGATGGGGGCAGGACCCGCTGGGGCATGTCAGATGGATTTGGCAAAGGGTCAGGATGGTGGGGCAGTGTGGGAGTGCCTTAGTTGCCCAGGATGTGGGCAGGACTCTACGGGGAACATTAGAGACCCTGGGGTTAAGGATAAGTTTTTGGTCTGCCATGTTGATGGGTTGGACGCAGACTCCAATGGGGCTGGTACGCCTATGAAGGCAAAATGGCAAAGGTCAACCAGTCTACATACTGGTTGGCCTGACACACTAGTGATGCCCACTGTCAAATCTTTGTGACAGTGGTGTTCATAACATGAGGCTTCACTAGTGTGTTTCCCAGTTAGTTGGAGGAAAGGTTAAGGCCTGGCGCTCCTTTGGGGCGCTGTGAAGGTTTTCCCACTTTGGTGTGGGTTGTGATGAAGGATACCATCTGATTAAGTGGGGGTCATTGTCAGTAAATTAACCAGATGTATCCTTCTGATGTATCAGAATAAGGGTGTTAGTTAGTTGTTCATTATTACCGAGTACTCGCCTAATATAAAAATATATAATGTTATATAAATTTTATTTAAGTTTTGCGAAATCTGCATTCACCGCCCATGAACCATTTTAAGGTCAATTGTAGGAATTTATAGTGGAAAGCCAATGAATCTGTTGCTGAGCATCTGAAAATAGTTCCGTTGCTAAATTCAGAGCACTGGCAACTCATACCAAGGATACATGAAAATAATTTAAATTTAATAAATTATTATATTATTGACTAGTAACTTGTACTGAGGATGAGTAAAATTAAACTAATTTCAATGAACAAGGTTAGTGGATTAGGAGGGAAACATTACCAGGAATGACTAAGGTTTATAGAAAGTGCTGGCTTGGAAGTCCAAATAGTTTACTGAGTGAAGTAGCCTTGGGTATAGATAAGTCATTCATTCCCTCCATATAAACACTTCTCTATCACCCAATTACTTTTAGTTGTTAGTAGTTTTTCATCTAGATTAAGAGTAAATGGGATTGGATATACCTGATTTTGGCGCAAGGAGATGCGCCAGGAGTGGCTAGTGCTGCCAGCTCCAATACTATCCCCAAGGGTTTGAACAAGCAAGAACCTGGCCAACTGGCCACCAACGACAGCACTTCTGGCTGTCAACCCTGCGATGTGAATCGTGGGAGTGCCTTGACACCCAGGATGGGGGCAAGACTTTCCAGGGCATGCACAGATGAGAAGCGAAGGGTTAGAATGAGGACAGCATGGGAGTGCCTTGGCCGCCCAGGACGGGCGCAGGACTCACTGGGGTATACCACAGGCCCTGGGGTTAAGGCTAAGTTTTTGGTCTGCCATGTTGGTAGGTTGGACGCAGAAACCAATGAGGTTGGTACGCCTATGAAGGCAAAACGGCAAAGGGCTAACCAGTCTTCATACTGTTTGGCCTGGCACACTAGTGGAGCCCATGGTCAATTTTGTGACAGGCTGTCCTGTTGAATCAGATTTAATCTTGTAACTAAGTACTTCATTGTATGTACTTTACTCTCCAGAAGGACTTTCTTCCAAAAATAGCTCTAGGACCTTTGGCGACAAAGCCTGATTAATCCTAAAGTATTGGAATCCACCACCGCAATTAATGCAGAAAAAGCTTATTTTGATATGACTTCATAGTTACAAGCACAACTGATCAATGCCACCACTCAGCTGAGATGTAATGCGTATAGTTCTATGGAGGAGTTGGCGCCTGATTACCTAGGATTTCTTTAGGAGAAGCTACCACAGCACCAATTAAATAAGGCTCCCCTAAAATCCTCACCTGGGATAACTTTTAACCTCCAGAAATACCGTTGAGAGTAAGCCTGCTGGAACCTCACCCGTCAAGGAAGTGAACTCTGACAATTTTAATCCATGCAGAGATCAGTTCTCACCTTATTCACCAAAGATAGCTCAGTGCATAATAAGGTTAGTTCTCAAGAATCTCTACTGAGAACGTCCCCCTCCATTAATCTACCCCAAATTTGGATAATCAGCTCACTGGGATAATACCCATAAAAAGCAAAGTAGCTCTGGATACAAATTAAGTCAATGTATTTTTAAGAAAAAGAAATGGAAAAAACCAAAAAAATAGTGGATAACAATTTGCCAATGTGACCCTGGAGACAGCTGATGGTTGCCCGCAATACACCCACAAAGTACGCGCCTGTCTGAAGAGACATACTTGTGCGCAAAGACGTCTCTTCCCACAATATTAAACAATGGGAAGAATTGCAAATCCCATACTTCACTTCCATTCAGTGGATTGCAAAGGTAATAACCCCTGAAACAGATGCTCAATGGTGTGAACACAAGTTTTATGCCATTGACACTAAGAGATGGCATGACATTCAGATCCTCTCAGTACTGCCATCTCCTTCAAGTGATTGTATTTCTGTACTGAGTATGCCTTCAAATGGATGAAGCAGCCCATTAACAGCGCATGGTGGAAGAAGATGTCTGAAGGACTTCAAGCCCGCTGATGCTAAAGCCTGGCTCAAATCTGGCATTGACCTACATAACGTCATGGATTACAAAAAGGCAGGTATCTTCACCTAAATGGTGCCTTCTGTTATAAGATCAGAACTACCGCTGACAGATCTAAAAATATAAACCAAGTGTTTTCCTAACGCTTAAGTTTAACTAGTATGGGCATGTCGCATCATCACATCCAACACAGCACTAAAATATTATATTACCGGCTTCTCCCCCTGTGGAGGCTATGTAATGGATGCGACCAGTAAATTGGCTACTGAAGCATTAAAATTATCATATACATGCATCCCGCCAACTACAGCATCAAACAGCTCAAATCTTGATGGGCAAAGGAATAGGCAATGTAGTGGGGGCCCTTTTAGGATTATTAGTTGAAGGATGACATCAATTGGAGCGTGAATGGCTTCTCCCTATAATGAAATATTGGATTTAAGATAGGGCCAGCATCAACCTTGTCCGCGACTGTTCTAACCTGTGAGTTAACAAAAACACCCATGAAACACATTACGGTTGCTCCTTCCACCTGGATAAATGGGTAATAAGGAGGGATAACGATACCCTGACTGAAGCGACAGACTGTGATCTGCCAGGTTTTACCCCAAAACTCTCAACCATGGATTAAGCACGAAATCTGACCCAAGACAGCAGCAGCAATGTGTGGGGTTATGACCCCCAAACTTGAACTCGACTTTTTGCAGACTAGAATCTTGGTTTAGCTTTCTGGGACTGAAAATAATCTTTTCGTAACTCTCTCTTGTGGACCTTATGCCACTAAAGACTTCACCCCATCAGAAGACTTCTAGTAATTTTAGGCGGACATACCTTCTAAAATGGCATGCTTGTTTACCAGCGCCTGCTATACAGTTTAACCTTGAAGAACTGGTGCCTTTACAACTCCATCACCCTTTTTATCCTTTAACTTTATTTCATTAGCGTGTGTCCCCAAAACTGACATCCAATAATACTGTTATTCTTCTCCCCATAGATGCATAAGGATTGCAGGATTTAGAAATTGGTGTGTTAGTATCCTGTGAGATTAGCAAACGTGGTATTAATATGAACCAAATCAAGGCCTTCTTGAGTTACCGCTTCAATCTTAACAAATCAATAATCTGGATCTTACTTTTCTTTCTCGTTGCAATCACTATTTCAAACTATTCAATTCAAGACTGAATCTAGTTTGATAATCTCACAGAGGAGATTAGTCTGCCCCCATGTCTGGGAGCAGTTGGGCAAGCAAGGTAAGAAGAGCAGGTGGAAGGCCCGCGGCCTCCAACGTTCGAAAATGCCCCAGAGAATCCAGGTGGAAGTGACAAAAATACTAAGAAACTGGCGGTCACAATTTCCCCGAAGATACTCACATGGCAAGCACGATGCAACCAGTACATCAACACGCCACACTCCCAGCCACTTTGGTTGGTGGAATTTGGAGTCCACGTGTTTCTGGACATCCAATAAATGGCCTTATGGGAAAAATTTTGTGAAGATGTACACACAATTTTCCTAACCGTGGTGTACGTTGCACCTCACTCCATGTCATGCGGTTAGCTGAACCTAGGTTTCAAAAGCAAAACGGCAGCAGGTGAGGCTGCAGTGTTGCGCATAGTGGTTGACCTCCCCAAAGGACAACGGGTTGTTGAAACAAAAATGCACCAGATGGACAAAATCAAACCAAATTTTCCTCACGTTCAACTTTTTGCCTACTGACGGTAAAACGTGACATTTAGGAGCAACATCTGAAAGATGGTCTCGCCGTCTATGGCGAAATACAATCTTTTGAAATGCAACGCTTCACGCTGATGCCACACCTGTGCACTGTCAAAGCCATTGCAGTGCTGACCCCAACTGAGGAGATCGCGAAGGACCTAACCCAGATCCCACACTCCACTTTTATTGATATTGCAGGGCATACTAGCCACCTATTCTGGGTGACCGTGGACAGCTCGCCCCCCATTTGCACCCACTGTGACACGTTTGGCCATAAGGCACGCGCATGCCCCATCAAGGAGGGCGTCACATTCCAAGAGCACCCCTCAGTGGCCATGGCCAGCAGAGAGGCGCACTACGAACCAACCGCAAGTACCAAGGAGGCCTTCCCGTGGGGAGCACAAGGCTGCTACCTACTGGTAAAGCCTATCTCCCCACAAGAGCGGAAGAAGGCCAAGCAGGCCCATAGGGCCACGGCCAAGGAAGCGGCCAAAGCCACCACCACTATCCCACACTCACAACGCCAGGAGGACATGGAGACCTTCGCGGTGGAAGCAACTTGGGAATCCATCAATCAATCAGATTGGGAAGCCCATGCTGAGTGGGCCAACCAATCCGAGGATCTGATGGGAGATTTAATCTCACCCAATCGTTGCACCCAAGCTCCAGTTGAAACTGACTTGGGACCCATCCCAACTGAAAAAATCTTTTTTGACCCACTCAATGGTGCACCAAACTCACCCGCACCACAAAAAATTCGTCCGACGCTGGGAAAACAAAAAGCGAAGGCTAAAGCCAACGCGACTCTTTCCACAAAGATCAACAAAAACTCCAATAGCATTGCTGCTAATACCCGCACTGCTGTGAAGGCCCACGGGGATCTAGAAGAGGATGGTGGGCCCAGGTGCCCACCCCCTCGCACCTAAGGTGCAATGGGGGAAACCTTCACCATAGGGATGTTGAATATCGCCAGACTCAAGGCCTCCCCATCCTGGGCTAAGAAACTGAGTTTTTTACAACACAATTTACTCGTGGATATACTGGCCATCCAGGAGTCCAACTGTCCACAAGGTTCCGAGGAAGCTTGGAAAACAATGCTCCTCCCATCCTTATCCTTTTGGTCGATGCACTGTGGGGTGCTAATTTGGAAAAATAATTTTTTCAACTTTTTATCCTCAGAAACATTCCTAAATGGCCGAGTGCTTGTTGTCACCTTCTTGTGGGCTGACATAGCACACGCAATCGTCAACATCTATGCCCCAAATGGTGCATGCGAGCGTCAGGAATTTTTCTCATCAGTCAAATCCCTCCCGCTACCCCCAGACTCCTTCATAGTCAGCGACATGAACTGTTGGCTTCACACCAACGGACCGGTGGACTTCCTCACCCCATGCCCCCCAGGGTCACGTAGAACTACGCGTTCTAAAGGCCACCCTTAGGTTAATAGATGCGCTGCCGTGGCATGCCCCGCTGCTCAAAAACATGACACAGCCCCACGTCCACAACGGCCAATTAAGGTCCATGACCCGCATCAATATTATTCTAATGCCGGTGAAATTCCAACCCCACATCTCCCACTTCAAGACAACAAAATTGGAGTTCTCTGACCATTGACAGTCACTAACCTACCACCTACCTGTCACAGGTGCTAAGGCCCCACATTGGTACAAAATCCGCCCCCCCGAGCTCAGGTTGCCAGGATTTTCCACGTGGGTAGAGAAGCAATTATATCAAAAAAGTTTGTTGCACCATTTTGTGCGGACCCCATTTCCACATGGGCAACTTTCAAAGATGACACTATCCGCCACTCTCGCCATCTCTTCTCCAGATGCTCACGAGCCACATCAGCAGTTATCTCACGCGCTCTGGCAGAATTTGCACACTTGGAGTCCAACATCCCAGTTACAGGATACAGCTATGCCTGGGGCCAGAAGTGGCAGAGGCAGCCGCCCACCTCAACGCGCTCGAAAGACAACAAAAACATCAGGTTTGTGTTCAGTACAGGGCCACATGCATCACAAAATGCAACAAGTGCACCGCACATTTCTTTAAAAAATTTGCACCACGCCAGAGCATGGCCTGCAGACAGGTGCAAAGATCGGATAATACCATCGCAGATACACTGGCCTAAGTGGCAATCAAAATGCAACAGTATTACTCTGAGTTGTACCACTCTGACCCAATTCAGCTGGCTGAAGTGGCAGAATTTCTCGACTGAGCCCACATCTGCTCCATTTTCCAATACCTGGAAATAATGAATTTAATTACTCCAATTGAATTATGGACAGCCATTCGCGGTGCACCAAACTGAAAATGCCCAGGCCCAGATGGCATTCCATATGAGTTCTACAAAAAATATTTCAAATATATATCCCCATTGCTGCTCGCCTCACTTAACCAAAGCCTGATGGAAACGCGCCTCCTACCAGGAGGACATGAGGCCTTCACTGTCACATCTTCAAGAAAGGGGATAAGCTAGACTTAGCCAACTGGCGCCCCATTTCTCTAACAAACACGGACACAAAAATTTTAACAAAAATCATGGCTAACCGTTTAGGGACTGTAGCATCTGCCACATCTCCCCAGAACAATTCGGTTTCATCACCAGAAGGTCAATTTGAGATAACGTGCACTCTGTGGCTAGTGTATGTCAGTCCACAGCCTCTGGGGCACTTGTATTCTTGGACCAACAAAAGGCCTATGATAGACCATCTAGTACTAAAAAAAAGGCCTATGATAGTGTAAACTGGGAATACCTCAGGGCCTGCCTCCATCAATTCCGCCTACCCCCTTGCTTCATCAACTGGGTAATGCTTCTCACAGAATCTGCAACAATGGCAGTGCGTGGCCCTGGCTTCCTAACGGAAGTAGTCCGCCCTCAAATGGGCTTGCGACAAGGGGACCCCCTCAGCCCACTCTTATACAACTTCAGCCTTGACCCACTACTGCGAAATGTGAATGCCCAACTCACTGGGGTCCATGTGCCAGGCCAATCCCCAGTCAAGATAATGGCGTTCGCAGATGATTGTGTGGTGGGGGTGTCTAATAATCAAGATGCACGCGCGCTTGAAGCTCTCATCCAGGAGTATTCCTGGGTAAGCAACGTGGCACTGAACGCTTCCAAAACCGAAATCATCCTCCTTGGTCGGTTTCAGAACTGCTGGGCCCAGCAATTAGTTCCCAACCTGGCCCATCTGCTCGCCCACGTCCTCGCCCAACTAATTCAAAACACACCGCCCCACTGGTGCTCCCCTTCGTGACACGTCCTACCATAGGACCAGTACGCCATCTGGGCGTGTGGATGGAGGCAGGCGGATACACGTCAGCAGTAATGGAGTGCCATATTCTGGATAATGTGACGAAGCGAATCGCCTCTCTCAGAGCCCACCCTAATTCCCTTACTGGCAGGATTGTTTTAGCCAACTCCATGCTCCTCTCCAAAGTCTGGTTTGGAGCCCATGCCATCCCCTTCTCCCCAAGCTTCTACAAATCCTTGTACGCCTTGCTGCAAAATGTCTTTGGTCAGGCCGCCTTCCACCAGTGCGGCTAGAGGCCATGTTTGGACCTCAATATCATGGTGGCATGGGCCTGCTTGACTTCAAAGCCCATGCCGCCAAGATCCTGGGTACCTGGATTGCGACCGTCACCACCCCTACACTCCCCTCCCAACACTGGTCCCGCGCAGCCCACTCCAACTTCTCCCGAGCCTTAGCCTCAACAATCCATCGAACCCCCACTCCCTGATGAAATACCTGGCTTCACACCCATCGGCCACAGGTCCTCACGGTACTAAAACCCACTACAAACGAATCCTCCTCTCCATGCGGAGCGCTGAGTGGAGAATTCATATTAGCGGACATACAACCCAAAGAGGCCGCCCCTCTCCTCAGTTCACACAAGAGGTACAGGGGCTACCCATCCACGATGGCGTGATCCCCATTTGACCCCATGTCCTATCCAGGGTGGACTACCTGGACATGATGGACATCCCTTACTCCATTGAGACCCAAAAAATTTCTGGAAATATGTACACCATCCTCTGTTGCAACCTCAAGTCTGCTCCCACGTGTGGCGCTGCCTGAGGCGGGTGTATCATACAGCTGAGCGCTCTAACGCTTTACACTCATCCTGTGTCGTGTGTGGCCAGTATGGAACGCTGTTTCACCGCCTGGAGAAGTGCCCTACCTCTAAAGTGATATGGCGCGAAGTTCAACGTCTTCTGGGCCAGGATCAAACGCATCCCTTCAGTCTATCAAGAGATATGTTTGCTCTATCAAAGCCTCCCCTTCTACCCTCCCTTCATGCTTTGGTGGTTGCAATTGCCATGTGGACCATCCACACGATTTTCTTAGATGCCATCACAGGCTCCACCCCCACCCTCCCAGAAGCGGTCCACAGATTCCATCCCATTTGGTGAATCACTTTCAAGCGTGGATGTCTGGATACCTCCCACCGTGTCGCCAACAGCTGGTCTCTTCCTGGTTCCCAGTCTGGTTCATCAAATCAGACCCCTTCCTCCACACGTTCTCAATTGTGGCTATGGCCCCTTCACACGTTTCCTCTCCATCCCCATAAGTGGCGTTCCCGGTGGCAACAAGAGATAGCATCGCTTCTCTGGGGTGCCTCCCCTGGTACTAAGTTTTGTCTCTTCTGAGTCATATGCGGAAGTGTCCATCCCATGGTCGGCCTTCCCCACAATAAATCTAAAATTTAAATAAGCTGGATCTTAATGATAATGACGCCATTTAAGGCCCTGAAGCCCTTGAATAAAAATAAACTTTATGTACAGCAGCCACCCAAAACAAGGAGCCATCATGGAATGGCACCAATAGCCATAGATCTTTCATACACTCCTTTATCAGTGGTGTATTCACCAACTGCCATGGAAAAAGTCATATTTCAAGGTTGGCATCCGCGTCCAACTTCATTAGTTCAAAGAACAGAAATGGATAGACTTGATTTTGACAGTCTACCAGGAACTGGAAAAGCCCTGTAGGGCGGTGAATAGATAACCACTGGTTGTTGTAATTCGAATGTATTAATATTTCAATCCCTAGGGGTGGAAGGCGAGTCAGTAAGAGTGTATGGCTACCAACCTGAAGGTTGTGGGTTCGATTCCCGCCCTTCGCACATCAATCGGCGTGCCAGCCAAAGGAAGCTATTGGCGGTTAGTAGGTCTAATAACACGAAAACCTTACCCATGATGTAACCAGAAAAATTTGAGTCCTGATCTGGAGGTAGAAAAACTTTCTTCGACGGAGTTGACCCTGTTCAGGTTTCA
The DNA here is from genome assembly GCA_022478985.1 of Massospora cicadina. Classification (NCBI taxonomy): domain Eukaryota; kingdom Fungi; phylum Entomophthoromycota; class Entomophthoromycetes; order Entomophthorales; family Entomophthoraceae; genus Massospora; species Massospora cicadina. The sequence continues at coordinate 68,832 of JAKSZP010006911.1, forward strand.
TGTCATTTCTTTTTTTGGTAATGCCTGTCCCCTGGTCGACTTGCCTTGATTAAATAAAAAAATGTTTCAATCCCTGGTAAATACAACTAAAAACTTTTAGAGGTGGAGAATAGATACAAAGATAACTACCTGTGAAAGAAAGACTTGTTATTTGAACCAATCTGCACAGTAGGTCATAATTTAAACCCTGATGATGGGCTGAAAATGTAAATAAGTCTAAAAGGAATCTGCACAGGTCGTTGTACTAAGGTAAGGTATGTGAATTCCACAAAACTGGTGGAAAGTAATGCCAAATACCTTTGCCCCCGTGCAGAAAAGGCGCTCTACAAGCCAACCCCCTGGATGAAGGCTGATAAAATCTCACTACTCAGATCTATCCGCATCCTGGGCCTCAGCCACGTTGTTTACATCAAACAAAAGGGAGCCAAGTGTGCAGGTTCTGCTACCAGACCGGCCATACAATGGCTCAGTGCCACCATAAAAAACTGCCCAACATATACAATTACAATCTATCATTAGGATCATGAAAGTTAGCTCGAAAATCTTCCTTTGGCCTAAGGAAAAGAAATGGTATCTAAGGAACCTCACGGATGTTGCAGATATAAAATTACAACAGCAGGAGATGGACGCCGCTCACGAGGAGGCGTGGGAATAAGGGTCTGCATTGCATCTAGAGGCCAAATTATAAGCCTTTCTTTAATTTTATAAGCTTGGAGGTTATAAAATGGTCAAGGGTACAATCCTGAACCTGCAGCACCCCACTCACTTCAGGCAGAGTGGCCTGCTAAGGAGTCGGAACTCTCGCAGAAAATGTACCCAAAAAAATTCCCAAAACCATGCAAGGGAAAGACAAAGCAACAGTAGCAATAATAACCAAAAACTACTACCAGCAAGCCATCCATCAGCAAAACTCCCATTATGAATCCCCAAGCTGGCAATCAGCCAAATCTACATCCAGAAGTCAGCCAAGTTTAAACAATAATAATAAAACCAAAGCCACACTATCCATTTATAATATAACCAATGATACCAAGGGTCAGCCTACATCTGCTGCTAAGGCAATATATCAATCCTCAGACCCAAAGGATCAAAAAAATTATTCCTAAACTGGTGCCCCTCTCATTTGATAAAGAACTGGGACGGCGACAGAGTTCACAGAGACTAAAATGGATGGCAACAAAATACTTTTTAAAACTAACTTCTCCTAACAATTGACAGCTAACCCTCATCTAGCCCTGAAAACCACAGCGGCCAAAAACCTCTTCTGAGACTTGATCATTAACCCAGAGAAACTTCATACTTGTTGATGAGGCTTTCAGAAATGATAATTACAATAATTTTTGCTAGGGGAAGTATAGCTATAAGATGAGGGTGAGGAATGTTCATCACTTGAAAACAAATTAAACAATTTAGCTAAAAGTCATTTATAAACAAAATACTATAACCAGAAACTACTAGTGCTATACTCAAGCCGTGATGCAACTGACCACACATGGTCCCAAAAATAGGCGTCAAGACCGATGGTTGGATCACATCATTATTTTCACTTTAAACAGAACCTGGACCTGAAATCATATATATGATAAGCACACCATCAGATCATATGGATAAGGACACTGATAGGGACAAAAACAGAAGACCGTGGGTAATTGTGGTATATACATCACTAAAGCCCCATGGAAATCATAATTTTAGAAGTTTCTGTAGGTGGTGCAAAGATTAGAAACTGTGGAGCTATCAGGAGACAGACTGTTTGTGAATGTGAGCCAGGGTATATCCCAATGTGTGCACAATATAACAGCAAGGCCAAAAAACTATAATACTTGGTATATTTGTGGATGTTCTGGCAATAGAATAAGAGTAAGAAGCCCTGATGAATATCACAAGGTGGATTCATGATAGCGAAGGAGAGTTGATAATTATCCAGGCCGGACTACATCCTGGTCTAATAATAACTTAAAGCCTTTGGCTTCATATCAGAAAGGTTAGCATAAATGCATAAAGTGACCACATGATCGTTTAAGCAGCCATGATCTGAGTGAAACCCTAAAGCAGAGCAAGTGATATATCTCAGTGTCTATTCTGAAAGACAACAAGCGGTAATGGACCATTGTTAACAGTTTTGATCATATCATTGCTCACCTGAACTATTAACCCAGGCTGGATCCTTAAGCGCCAAATGATAATCATATAAAAACAAATTTGGACAGTATCAAGTACAAAAAAACTGAAAATCTATAATTGAACTGCTTCTGTTAAAGATAAAGGATTCCATGGTAACCTGAGGCTCTCACTACGGGATAGCAGAAAAATAGTAAAGCAAGTATTAAAGAAGCATTAGTGATACTGAGCCCTATTAACTAAACAGGACTCCAAATATTAAACATATGCCACCTATTAGCATCTAAGCCTAGCAGGGGCAATGACTAAGGAGAGCATGACGAGCCTCAAGGAACTAAAATCTGCTAAGGTACGTCAGGTCAAATCTCCATGTGATAAATTGCTCTCAGACCCTTAAATTAATAAAAATCAAAAATAGACTTATTCTTCAGAGAATCTTCTTCTAATTCAAAACCAACTAGTCAGCGATTGAGTCCCGCATTGACCTGTCCAAGCTGGCTCTGAGTAATTCTTGGCTGGAATAAAAAGAACATCACCAAAGAAATCACTACTGAAGAAGTACCACGAGCTTGAAAAAATCTCTAAATATTCAGTAAAAAGGCCTTGTCAACATGTTTGTAGAAATTCAGAATTCAATACACTCCTTCATTATGCTTAAACTCGCCCATATTTCTAACTAAAACCTGCAAACTGGATGCTAGATTCAGCGATCCAAGAGATTTAAACCGCTTTTGTACAAAAACAGTTTAACAAAATTTTTTATTCTGTCGCCTGATATCCCTGTTATACGCTGACTTTAAGATTCTCATGCAAACATTATTCAACCGCCCTATGAACATGGCACCATGAACCCTCCACAAGGCTCAACATGGGTCCGTAAAGAGCGCACAGTCTGAGACAGCATCAGCTCAATAAAAAACCTACTGTTGGACATTTGAGGATATTAAGATGAAATTCTTATATTTTTGGATAGGGAAGAAACCTAAGACTGGATATCATGGCCCTTCCTCAATTCACCTTTGCAAGCAGTTAGAATATATAACAATCTTTTACCTAGATAAAAACGCTTTAGTTGGGTCTAACCACCAATGTTATAGTTGCCAATAGACTTGTAATTACTATTTTAAGCAGCAGGACCTCTGCCAAGCTAGTTTTATGTCACAAATCCCTTTCTACTTCACCATTAACATCCAGTTAGCAACGGTAAAGATGAAAACTCTGAAAAATTTTCCACCCCAATCAATGGTCTATGGACATGCATGCCTTCGCTGATGACATGGTTTTAGAGATTAGTTCCAAAAAGAATCTTCAATGCGTCGATGAACTTCTTGGCTCATACCAAATGGCGTCAAATGCGAAAATAATATTGAGAGAACCTTCATAGTAAAGATTGGCGACCCCAAGTTCGCCCCACATTCCACCCTGTTTTCCTTAAGCCCAACCCAAACGCTCTTATACTGGATATACTATTGAAAGATGGCCAGGGCGGTCAAGGAGATGGAACAAGCGCTGCTAAGCAGTAAGCCCAAATGGACTACTGGAAGTAAGTGTGCCTGAACCTCAACGGCAAGATGTAAGCAATCAAAGCTTTTCTCTCTCGTTGCAATCACTTTTGCAACCCATTCAATTCAAGTATGAATCTAGTTTGATAATCTCACAGAGGAGATTAGTCTGCGCCCATTTCAGGGAGCATTTGGGCAAGTAAGGTAAGAGGAGCAGGTGGGAGGCCCGCGGCCTCAAACATTCAAAAACGCCTCGGAGAGACTGGCGAAATTTTTTTAAAAAAACTGGCGGTCACTATTTCCCCAGAAATTCTCACTTGGCAAGCATGATGCAACCAGTACATCAATACGCCACACTCCCAGCCACTTTTGTGAGTGGAATATGGAGTCTGCGTGTTTCTGGACATCCAACAAATGGCTTAATGGGAAAAATTTTTGGGGATGCGCACGCTTTTTTCCTGACTGCGGTGTATGTCGCACCTCACTCCATATCATGCAGTTGGCTGGACCTAGGTTTCAAAAACATGGAGGCAGCAGATGAGGCTGCTGCGGTGCGCGTAGTGATCAACCTCTTCAAAGGGCAATGGGTCATTGAAACAAAACGCACTAGATGGACAAAATCCAACCAAATTTTCTTCACATTTGGCTTTTTGCCTACTACGGTAAAACGTGACATTTAGGAGCAACATCTGAAAGATGGTCTCGCCGTCTATGGCGAAATACAATCTTTTGAAATGCAATGCTTTACGATGATGCCACACTTGGCACCAGCAAAGCCATCGCAGTTCTGACCCCAACTGAGGAGATCGCGAAGGACCTAGCCCAGATCCCACACTCCACTTTTATTAATATTGAAGGGCATACCACCCACCCTTTCTGGGTAACCGTGGACAGCGCGCCCCCCATCTGCACCCACTGTGATACATTCGGCCATAAGGCACATGCATGCCCCACCAAGGAGGCCAACACATTCTAAGAGCACCCCTCAGCGGCCATGGCCAGCTAGAGGCGCACTATGAATCAACCATAAGCACCAAAGAGGCTTTCCTGTGGGGAGCACAAGGCTGCTACCTACTGGTAAAGCCTATTTCCCCGCAAGAGCAGAAGAAGGTCAATCAGGCCTGCAGGGCCGCAGCCAAGGAAGCAGCTAAAGTCACCACTGCTATCTCACACTCCCAACGCCAGGAGGACATTGAAACCTTCATGGTGGAAGCAAATTGGGAATCCATCAACCAATCAGATTGGGAAGCCTATGCTGATTGGGCCACCCAATCTGAGGATCTTATGGGGGACTCAATCTCACCCAATCGTTGCAACCAAACTCCAGTTGAAACTGACTTGGGGCCCATCCTACCTGAAATTTTTTTTGACCTGCTTAATGGTGCACCAAACTCATCTGCACCGCAAAAAATTCATCCGATGTCAGGGAAACAAAAAGTGAAGGCAAAAGCCAACGTGAACCTTTCTGCTAAAATCAACAAAACTACTGATAGCGTCGCTGTAAACACCCACGCTGCCGTGAAGGCCCGTGGGGATCTAGAGGAGGCTAGTGGGCCCAGGTGCCCACCCTCTCACACCTAAGGTGTGATGGGGGAAACCTTCACTTTAGGGACATTGAATATCGCCAGACTTAAGGCCTCGCCGTCTTGGGCTAGGAAACTGAGTTTTTTACAACAAAATTTACCTGTGGATATCCTGGCCATCCAGGAGTCCCACTGTCCACGAGGTTCCAAGGAGGCTTGGAAAACCATGCTCTTCCCATCCCTATCCTTTTGGTCAGAGCACTGTGGGGTGCTAAAATTAGAAAAATAATTCTTTCAAATTTTTATCATTGGAAACCTTCCTCAATGGCTGAGTCCTCATTGTCACTTTCTCGTGGGCTGATGTAGTACACGCTATCATAAACATCTATGCCCCAAATGTTGCACAAGGGTGTCAGGAATTTTTCTCATCAGTCAAATCCCTCCCGCTACCCCCAGACCCTTTTGTAGTTGGCGAAATGAACTGTTGGCTAAACACTCCAATGGACCATTGGCCTTCCTCATCCCACGCCCCTCAGGGTCACGTAGAACTACGCGTCCTAAAGGCCACCCTTGGTTTAATGGATGCGCTGCCATGGCAAGCCCCACTGCTCAAGAATAAGACGCGCCCCCACGTCCACAACGGCCAATTAAAGTCCATATCCCATATCGACCTTATCCTTATGCTGGCGAAATTCCAACCCCACATATCCCACTTCAAAACAACAAAAATGGAATTCTCCAACCACTGACTGGTCTCAATAACCTACCACCTACCTGTCACAGCGGCTAAGGCCCCACATTGGTGCAAAATCCGCCCCCCTGAGCTCGCATCACCAAGATTTTCCACTTGGGTGGAATCAGCAACTTTGGCAAAAGAGTTTGTTGCACCATTTTGCGCGGACCCCATTTCCACATGGGCAACTTTCAAAGATGACACTATCTGCCACTCTCGCCACCTCTCCTCCAGACACTCACGAGCCACATTAACTGTCATTTCGCGCGCTCTGGCAGAGTTGGCACACCTGGAGTCCAACATCCCGTCTACAGGATACAGCTATGCCTGGGGCCAGAAGTGGCAGAGGCAGCCGCCCACCTCAACGCGCTCGAAAGGCAACACAAACATTGGGTTTGTGTTCAGTACAGGGCTAAACGCATCACAAACTCAACAAGTGCACCGCATAATTTATTAAAAAAAATTTGCACCATGCCAGAGTGTGGCCTGCACACAGGTGCGAAGATTGGATGATTCCATTGCAGATACGCCAGCCAAAGTGGCAATCAAAACACAAAAGTATTACTCTGAGTTGTAACAATCCAATCCAAATCAGCCAGCTGAAGTGGCAGAATTTCTTGACCAAGCCCACATCTGCACCATTTCCCAATACCCAGAAATAATGAATTTGATTACTCCGAATGAATTATGGGCAGCCATCCACGGTGCACCAAACCAAAAATGCCCAGGCCCGGATGGCATTCCATATGAATTCTAAAAAAAGTACTTCAAATATATATCCCCACTACTGTTGGACTCACTTAACCAGAGCCTTTTGGAAACGCGCCTCCTGCCAGTAGGACAAGAGGCCTTCACCGTCACACTCTTCAAGAAAGGGGACAAGCTAGACTTAGCCAACTGGCGCCCCATTTCTTTAACTAACAGGGATACAAAAATTATAACAAAAATCATGGCTAACCTTTTAGGGATTATAGCTTCTGCCTCCATCTCCCCAGAACAATTCAGTTTCATACCCAGAAGGTCGATTTGGGACAACGTGCACTCTGTGGCCAACGCATGCCAGTCCACAGCCTCTGGGGCACTTGCATTCTTGGACCAACAGAAGGCCTATGATAGAGTAAACTGGGAATACCTCAGGGCCTGCCTCCATCAATTCCGCTTACCCCTCGCTTCATCAACTGGGTGATGCTGCTCACGGAATCTGCACCAATGGCAGTACGTGGCCCTGGCTTCCTAACGGAAGTAGTCCGCCCTCAAAGGGGCTTGTGACAAGGGGACCCCCTCAGCCCACTCTTATACAACTTCAGCCTTGACCCACTACTTTAAAACGTGAATGCCCAACTCACTGGGGTCCATGTGCCAGGCCAAGCCCCAGTTAAGATGATGGCGTTTGCGGACGACTGTGTGGTTGGGGTGTCTAATAATAAAGATTCACGTGCACTTAAAGCTCTTATCCAGGAGTATTCCCAGGTAAGTAATGCTGCACTGAACGCTTCCAAAACCAAAATCATCCTCCTTGGTTGGTCTCAAAACTGCTGGGCCCCTGCAACCAGTGCCCAGCCTGGCCCATCTGCTCACACACGCGCTCGCCCTTCCAGCTCACCCCGCACCGCCCCACTGGTGCTCCCCTTCGTGCCACGCCCTATCATAAGGCCAGTCCGCCATCTGGGCGTGTGGGTGGAGGCAGGCGGGTATGCATCTGCAGTAATGGAGAGTCAATATAGATAAAGTAACAAAGCGCATCGCCTCCCTCAGAGCCCACCCTACTTCCCTTACTGCAGGGTCGTTTTGGCCAACTCAATGCTCCTCTCCAAAGTCTGGTTTTGAGCACACGCCATCCCCTTCTCCCCAAGCTTCTTCAAATCATTGCATGCCCTGCTGCAAGGATGGCTTTGGTCAGGTCGCCCTCCACCAGTACGGTTAAAAGTCTTGTTTGGCCCTTATCATCATGGTGGCATGGGCCTGCTTGACTTCAGAGCCCATGCGGCCAAGATCTTGGGTACCTGGATTGCAGCCGTCACCGCCCCTACACTCCCCTCCCAACACTGGTCCCGCGCAGCCCGCTCCAAATTCTCCCGCGCCTTGGCCTCAACAATCCATCGAACCCCCACTCCCTGATGAAATGCCTGGCTTCACACCCATCTTCCACAGGAACTCACGGTACTAAAGCCCACTACAAACGAATCCTCCTCTCCATGCGGAGCGCTGAGTGGAGAATTTGTATTAGCTGACATACAACCCAAAGAGGCCGCCCCTCTCCTCAGTTCACACAAGAGGTACAGGGGCTACCCATCCATGATGGCGTGATCCCCACACGGCCCCATTTCCTATCCAGTGTGGATTACCTGGACATGATGGACATCCCATACTCCATTGAGACCCAAAAAACCATCTGGAAATACGCTCACCATCCTCTGTTACAGCCTCAAATCTGCTCCCATGTGTGGCGCTGCTTGAGGCGGGTGTACCATATGGCTGAGCGCTCTAATGATTTACACTCATTCTGCTTCGTGTGCGGCCAGTATGGAACTCTGTTCCACCGCCTGGAGAAGTGTCCTACCTCTAAAGTGATATGGCGCGAAGTTCAACGTCTACTGGGCCAGAATCAAACGCATCCCTTTAGTCTGTCAAGAGATATGTTTGCTTTATCAATGACATCCCCCCTTCCACCCTCCCTCCATGATCTGGTAGTTGCAATCGCCATGTAGACCATCCACACGATTGTCTTGGATGCCATCGCAGGCTCCATCCCCACCCTCCCAGAAGCTGTCCACAGATTACGGTCTCATTTGGTGGACCACTTTCAAGTGTGGATTTTTGGATACCTCCCACTGCGCCGCTGTCAGCTGGTATCCTCCTGGTTCCCAGTTTGGTTCATCAAATCAGACCCCTTCCTCCACACGTGTTCAATTGTGGCTACGGCCCCTTCACACGTTCCCTCCCCCTACCCATAAGTGGCGTTCCTGCTGGCAACAAGAGATAGCATCGATTCTCTGGGGTGCCTTCCCTGTTACTAAGTGTTGTCTCATTTGAGTCAATTTTGGAAGTGTCCATCCCATGGTCGGCCTTCCCCACAGTAAATTTAAAATTTTTAAAAGATGTAACCAATCAACATTTTTCCTGTAAAAACTCTGGTATGTCTCTCACATGCTGCCTTTGAGTATGACGCTTAAATCAAGATTAAGACACTCATCTGCACCCTCCTTTTAAAATAGTTAAAAAGGGACTCTGATTGCCTTTTACACCCTCTTCAAGAAAAAAAGTGGAGGTAAATGGGACTAATTAATCTAATAGCCCATGCTCAGAGGCTATAGACCAGTTATTCCTTCACATGGTGAAGATGCACCGCATGGCCTGGACCTTATGTAGGTCATCAACTGGGCCTTAATTTATGGCCTTCCAAAACCAATATACCACGCTCCTTACAAGTTTGTATAGAAATCCACCCAAAGATGCCTTCTCAGCGGAAGAGCCCCTACTATTTGGGGATGTGCAACTCTGAGATTCAGATTAACAGCTGGTTATTCAAAATTATAGTATGGGATACTGATCATTTTGATGATATATCAAATACAGATATTCAGCAATGATCTTGATAACAACATAGGAGAGCAAAGTTTAAATTGGTAACAGCTTTGCCAACAATTTGATATGAAATTTTATACATATGAACCAATAAAAGCCTTGAAACTACTCTAAAAACCTACAACAAACTCTTCTTATGACACCAAATTTTAATTTAATAGATGGAGGAGGGACACAATACCAAAAACAACATCATGGAGTTTGCCTTGGGCTTCAATTCCAGATTAGTTTCTTCAACCTTTAATCACCTGGCAGATCCTGCACAATGCAAAATAGGGCAAGCACAGTGGTATGAATTTCCTCACAAAAGTCTTCTCGGTGTGCACCTATCCAGAAGCAGATATTGGCCACCAATATTTTGAGTGTGGCATTTTCAAATAGTATTGGTCTACAATGAGGTGCCTCCACTCTGACGAGCAATTTTATCAGATATGCATCCATCAAAAGACCATTTCTTACAAAAAACCTAAAATTGCAGCTAATCCAAGTCCAGTCTTTCCTAAACTAAAACTCTATATGGGTAGTAACAAAGATGTTGTGGCCAAGATATTGTGATAGGAGCGCCCCATTACAAAGTTTATGTCATAAAAATAGGTGAATTTTTCTCTGATCAGCTTATGAAGATCTCATAATTCTCACACTAAGTATTGTGGTGCTACAAGACTAATCCTTGCTTTTCCCTAGATCAATATGTGAACATGAAAAAGAGAACATAGATAAAGCTCCTATGGTGAGTAAGCCCGCAAATGCTTAAACTTTGGCTAGAAATGGCAATCTCCTATAGTTAATGGTCAGTGATACTAGTTGATTAGCAGCATACAATCACATTATTTTAAATTTTTTGGATAAAACCCCTGTAGTTGCCATTTACTTTTTCTCTTTTTTTATATATAAATAAAGATAGATTTATTCTAAAACAGCACTTCTAGAGGCTATACCAGACAGCCTGTATCGCCTAGGGTATTTAAACGCGCTTGCCACTTTTCAGAGAGCTATATACTCAATTCTAGGTGAACTAAAGCTAGGCTACAATTCAAATATCTTAATGATATCAATATGTTTTTTCATAATTTCAAACATTATTACACCTAGAGGAAGCATTCTGTCAAATTGACAAGGCTTAATTAAAAACTAATCTGAGAAATTCCAATTTCTAAGACCCTGATAAAGTATTTAGGTCACATTGTTACACACAAGGGACTCAAATGTAACCCTAAAAGCTTTATGTCATCAACAGCATGAAAAGTCCATAAATAAACGAGTTTTACATGTATTTTTTGGGATAATATGATACTATCATTGCTTTATTCAAGGTTTTGATCAACTAACCAAAACATTATAATTTGATAAGGGGATTAGTGATTTACAATGATCTGTGGAATGCAAAGATTCCTTTAAAATTTTGCGTGTTGCCTAAACTCAAGTGCCCAACCTTCACTACCCAGCATTTTTAAAAGACCATCTATTATTTAATTTGAAGCATTGTTACCAGACATTCGAGAAATATTATCCCAACGCAAGGATCATGAGTAGAAAACCCTGGTGACTTTTGTAGTCATGCCCTCACCAAACTTGAGAGGATCTATATGTAACAGAATTCAGTTTTTGACAATCCTTGTTGCTTGAATTTTTTGGTGATGAACTGCATAGAATTAATATAAAGTTTTCAATGATAACGATTTGGTATGATGCAGGCTTGTAATCTTAAGGAACTTGAAGTGCGGCTAGCAAGATGGTATCTTAACCTTCAGGAATATGGCTACCAAGCCATATACTACTTAGGGTCATCCCATCAGAATTCTTGAAACCTCTCTAGAATGCCTAACCTTTTAGCGTTGTCCCCCACTGCTGCCCAGTTATTTGAGAAGTTTAAGTTCACCAAAATGAAGATAATCAGCCTACCAATTTGGAAATCTCTAGAGCAATTTCTTCACAAAACTGAGCTCTAAAATTAATTTACACTATAAAAAAGTAAGGATGCTGAAACAATTGTATTCCTCCCTATCTTAATAGCCAATAAATAGTTATGCAAGCCCATAAAAATTGTTACCATGGTGGGATTACCAAGATTTTATGCAGGTGCAGCAGAGTACTATTGGGAATTTATGAGGTTGGAATTTCATGACATCTTGATAAAGTTTAGAGAATGTCAATTTCAACATCCATTTATAACTACTACCTATCAGCTTGTTAAGCTAACTGAGCTTGTCATATTATATTAATTGATGTTTATAGACTTTAACCATCAGCAATTTTATCCACAAAAACACCATTGTAGATATCGACCTCATTACTAAGTGGATTAAAGCTAAAACTCACTGCAATACATGGATGGTCACTAATTCTAAGTTTATTATGGAGAGAATCATACATCATCATGGTCAACCCTAAGTTATTCTGACTAATACCGCCACCAACTTTAAGTACCGGATAATCCCCAAACTCAATGAACTCATGAGAATATGAGGATCCCTGGCTGCCACCTCTCACCATGAGACTAACAGTTTTATAGAAAGTTTAATTGGACCTTAGAGAAGCTACTACTCAAAATTTTCCCCGCTGTCCCCTTTACAATTTAGCCTTTACGTTGGGCCACAATTTATTGCTCTATTTATTAAATACTATTGCTCCACAGTGTTTTACCATTCTAATTTCTCTTTAGGCAACTACCTAACTTGCCACTCTACTGCACTTAATTGTCATAGATACAGATTGAGTTTGCCCTTAACAATACTTTGATCAACTTTTAGGGCACTATCTAAATTTTTTTATCAGAGCTACATAGTGGCTATGACTTTCTAGATATGCCAGAAAGTTCAAGTTGATACTCACTGAGGTACATTGCATCAAATCAAAATGGGTGATCAATTAACTTAAAACCCCTATTAATTTGGATAAACAATAAAGATTATTTCCTTGTGCAAGAAACCTGTAAGTCCCAGAGAACGTCCCCTGTGTGTTGATCGGGTTCTCTTTCTGTTTCTTACTAAAAAGGTCCCCAAAAGGGTGGCTGTACCCCACATTACCAAGGGTGACCTTGTCCACGCGGTAGGCAAGTTCTGGGTAACAGCTCTCCCTCTTCAGATCCCTCCCCTGGTGCCCTCGCTCACCTTGGCAAACTTGTCCACTGGATCAGGGAAATCTGAACTGAGAACTCTGAACTAAAGTTGATTGGTCTAAAAATGATTGGAAACAAGCCCAATTATTGGAAGTCACATAGTCATAAAGGGATGAAGATTGATTCTTTGGCAGGATTCGCTGACAGTTCAATTCAGCCAACAGTGCAATTGTCAAATCAAACCTCCTATCAAAATTGTCAGGGTTGATCCCTGATGTGCAGGTAGTAGCATCTGACATCATTGATGATAGTTTAAAGCTACCTTCTGGAAAATAGGAGTTGCAACTTATGCAATGCTTTTGACTGAACAAATGGCCCAGTGACTGGGCATGGGCATGTTGGGCATCATAAACCTGTTCCCAACCAATTGGGACCGCCCCTATGTGGGGTGGCCCAAGGGGATTCCCTTTGCTCAATGGGCCAGATGCCGTCATGCTAACTATCAGAAATTCAGTTGAGCCTTGGTTCAGGCATTTGAGGTCAAACTGACAGCAACTCAGCCTGCCGCCAAATCCTTTGATGTCAGTTCCTATTGAGCTTATCTGCCCCCCATCCCCAAATAATTCGCCAGTTAGGTCAAAATTGAGGGGCCCAATCCCTGCTTGTTCCCGCATCAATTGACCACATACTAATCAGTTGCATAGTACTGAGAAAATTGTTGGTCAATTTTCTTCCTTTATCTTCCATTAATAATCCCCTTCACAAATTTAGTTATTTTATATGTTGAAAAATAAACCGCCCTTTCTGCTGGAACTCACACACTCCTTGGGGTAAACGGCCATATTTGTCTTGTTTTTCATTATATGCCTGTACAAGATTTGGCTCATTGGCAGTTATTGGCAGAAATCCTCTCTAGTTTCATATCCTTCATACCAGCAGCAGTGCCATCATCATTCTGGTCTGCCATTCAGGTGCACTGGCACCTAGACTGGCAGGCCGGTCTAATTCTAACTTGCTGTTTGCCTGACAAATCCTATGTAATACTAGAATGGTCCTCTTTTGACATTTATAACATTGAGAGATTGACTGATGGGAGGATCATTAACTAGGATAATGCAAATCTTTTAAGACCCTATCATTATTGTCACCGCCTGCTAGCAAATTTATCCAAAGTGTTATTTAAGTCAAAAAGGGAGTTCTGTTGTCAGACTAATGACTTGAGCTTAAGCAATTAAATACTTCCGTTTTCCCATTAAATTTTCCTAAAACAATTGCCTAAATAACTATTTGCTACTTATTCCTAGAATTCATCCTGCTCTTTATTCCTAACCCTTCTGTAAATGTCATGTGCCTTCTCTTGACTATAATAAGCTAAAAATTTAAAATTTGAGTACCATTTTATCAGACTCAATGTACTTGCTGTCATACAATTCTTTATTGGAAAATCCTTTTTACAGGGCTGACGATTCAAGTATAACTAACTTGATTAATAGATAAAATACTCTTTTTACCATTATTTTAAGTTGTATTTTTAGATTTACTCTCTAGAAGTAGATCAACCTATAACATGAAATTTAGGATACAGACCTCTTCATGCAGACAGAGGTCATAAGATCAAAGGGATATGAAATTAGAAGGGGAATCTCTTATCTGTTCAGTTGTGTGCATTTCTGCACACTACAGGTGGGGTACTTTAGCTAATCTCAATAGCCTTTGATCACCTTCTCTATGGTACATTGAGGTAAGTGGATGCTCATTTGGCTCATTGAAAGCAATCTCATATATACATTTGATGTTATGTTAGCTTGAATGTTTAATTTTTAAGATTTGATGGGTACTTTTTAAAAAAGGTAAAATTTACAACGTATAAAATATTTAAGGGTTGCATGTCATGTGCATTTACCTCATAACTTATTATAAAATTAATATTAAGGCTTAAAATTTTGTTCTTTATCTATAGCACTCAATACCGCTACTGAATTTTTTGCATTGAGTTACATATAAGAAAAAATTCCTATAAATTAATTATTAGGGAATTATTTGATTTTGCTTACAATCACCTTACGTATATAATCAAGTAATACTCTATTTTATTCAAAAAACTTATTCATATCATAAACTAGAAACAAACTTAGCATGGTTTTTAAATTTTTAAAAAGTTAAAAAGATTGCCATAATTTTTATATTAAGTACTGGAGTTATAAATGGACAAAATAAGTTTAGCTAAGTCTAGGATAACAAGGTATTGCTTAGTCAATGAATTACATTACTTTGACTCATATAAATTAGATAGTGGACTTTTCTTTCCACTCAAACTCGCTTTCAAGCGAATTTATATAAAAGTTTAATTGTCCACCACCATCTCGCTGCATCCATTTCCCATCTGATGTCCTCAAATCTGTCGCCTGCTACCCCCAGTGTGGGGCAGCTGTGCTTCAACACCTAGAATTTTCCACCCTGTGGGAAAATGCATTCAAATGCACTCAAATAGGCTGGCAAACTCTTTTGGCCAATTTGTCCCCCACATGACTTAGTGCTCCACCTTGCATGCATCCACTCATCTCACCATTCATCCTATCGCCCTTCCTCAGTCCAACATTTAATTTTGACTTCAAGTTGACTATGGGCGTTTATTCCCATATGCTGACAGAGCAATTGTTGAACTAGCCACCTCTGCCTTCACACCAGCTGGCTTTATCAATTTTTTCCCTTTTAAGGGCTATTTTGACATAGGTTTCTAGATGGAGGAGTATGCTGATGCGGCAGCATTGACTCCTTTGATTTTTAAAAATACCTCAAACCCTACTACCCTTACTCTCCTCCCTTCTGATACCACATTGGTGGTGTCATTTGAAAATCTCCCTTTACGCCTTTTATCCTTTATTCTATATGAACAATTAATGTTAAGGCTTATGGCTTATGGCTCTCAACCCAACCTCATATTCACCATTCCTTCTTGTGCAGAGTGACTTGCAGCCTCTTGTGCCACTGCCACTATCGCCCCAACCACTCTGACATTGCTAACAAAACCCCCACACGCTCAATTTGTGGCATCACCAGACTTTTTTTTTTGGGCTCATGTTGAAAATGGTTGACAGATTTGTCCCATCTGTTTTAGCTTCAACCATTAAAAAAGTCCTGCCTCAGGCTACTTCATAAGGTACTGTCTCTAAAACCTTGTCAGCGGCATTGAAATGGGGTTTTAGTTGATCCACCAAATCACTTTTTCCTCTGGGCCAGAGTTGGAAATCTGCATAAAACATAGCCTCAGCTACCTTCACTCACCGCATTCACCCCAACCAATTGAATCAGGCTTGAACCACTGTTTGCCCCCAAGCAGCTCCCCATTCGCCTACTTCCATCCACCCTAATTCTTCCTCCCTCATTCAATTGAACCAAAATCCTTGGGGATTATTGGATGAGGTTGATGAGTTAGGTGCAATAGTCAAAAAGACATTTGACAAATCAGGTGATTAAGCCCCATAGGTGTATAACTTGATTGAATTTTTTCCTCGGATTTTGAAAAACCTATCCTGCTCAGACGTTATGCCTTCAAAATCCATTAATATAACCTACCAAAGTGAACACCAGATTACCTTAGCGGCGTTGGCCTCCCCCATTGTCACCAACTCAATATTGAAGTCACAAATTATGTTATGGAATTCCACAATGGCCTGTCTGTAGTTGTCTTCCTCCTAGTTGCCCCAAAAATATGCAGGATGAAATCACCAGATTGGAAGATGCTGCGGCAAAAAAGTCATGCATGTTGCTTCACTATCAACCTTTGACCAAAAAACTGTTATCACCAGGCAGTTATTGCCAGTTTCCCTACTTCCTGATTCCCACATTCATGATTAATATCATATGGCAGAATTTATCATAGCTCTCATCAATGCTGGTACTGTTATGTAAGCATGACTTTATTGAGGGAACCAACTGCCAAGACAAGGCTGTATGTCAAGCGACAAAAAAGGGCAATCTACAGTACCTCCCTAACTTAAGGTACACTTTGGACCAACGCTGGGTGTAGGACAGACATTCCCAGGTTGGTTCAGAGGAAGTGCGTGAGGCCCAGCCATGTATTATGACAGTGGCTTTAAAATGGACGAATTACTTTCTTAGCAGCGATGGTCTGGTTCTGTTGCTCAGAGAATGGGTGTTCAAAACACATAAATTTTTTCACATTTCCAAATTGGGATGGCTCAGCTTGCAATAATTCACTCAAGTTCGTTTGACCTTGAGCTACAGTACCCTGGCCAATGGTGGGGTGAGACAATTGTTTCATTTAGGCTTGGAACCATTTTCCCTTGTTGATGACTCGCCTCCCCATGTTAATTTATGATGCTTGAGAACAACTTTCCTTGTTGATCATCTTCCTTTTCATAAAATCCCGTTAACTTACATTTTTTATGTGTTAACTTGGGAGAACTTGTGCACATACCTCTTTGAGGAGGTCTTAACAACATCAGCCATTTTATTTACACTTAATTAACAATTGCATCTGGTGCATCGCTGGGCTACCCTGGTCCCCTCCAGACCTAGGCACCCAAGCCCTCCAACTTGGATCATCACTTGGTAGGGACTCCTCTTTGGGGTCTACCCAAGTCTTGTTGTTTGTTCACTATTTTTTAACACATACTGCTTTGAACACCCTTGCCCTATATTAATTTAGCTCCAGCACCCTCTGCGGGGCTATGCTCCACATAATGCTGACAACTAGTTCCCTGGTGTTGTGGCTGTGCACCACGCACCACCTCACTGGGTACTGGAGAGTTAAAGACACTCTCTTGACATTAAACGACCAACTAATTTTTTAATGTGCACCAGAATTATCCATGTGGGACTTTTTCAAAGTGTGAATTGGGTGCGCCTACAGTTAGTCACGATCACGTTGGGGATCACCACCTCTTTTCTCATTTTGCCAATGGTTGGAGCATCTTGGCGGTGTTCTTGTTAACTCCAATTGGGAAGTACCCACCCTTACTGCTCATACAAGGTGAATTTAGACGTTTCGTGATCTGAGGTTTGTGATTTCCTGACTTTCCCCCAAAATTAACAAAACCAATTGTAATAAAACAATTTTTCTCAGCACTGCAATTGAGCGGTGCATATGGGATCATTGATGAAGGCCTGGTGGTGATGGCCTTATTAACAATGCACAACCTGTTGCCAAAATGGGTATGGGGTCTTTCACAGCCCAAACGCGTTTATAAATGATATTTCCTTATATAAAAACTAACCCAATATCTTCTCTTATGGCTCTGTTATGGAACCCATTTCATTATACCAAATCCCCCAGAGAATCCGCGCTTGACCCATACCATGATCTGCAGAACACATGCAATGGAAAAGGATAACTTTTGCAATACTAAAATGTTTATTAAATTGCTGAAGCTATGGTGTGATATGTGACCTCAGTAGTAAGAGTGGCCAATTATCCCTCTCCATTCTATGATGTGGAAACATGCCCTGGAGGCATGTTTACGCCTAATGAAGGGTTTTCTGGGGAGATGTTGGTGTTTTTTGATTTGAATAAAGATCATTCAAGATATTTTTTGTTGATCGCTACCCTTTTATCCCCTTTTAGGGAAAATTAGCACAACTATTTTTGTGGATATAGGAGCCTCTGAGAATATTATAGACCAAGACCTAGACGACTACCTTGAGCTGATTTAATTGCCAGGTGGTATGTTTAGGGGAGGGGCTTATGAAGGTATTCCCACGCTGAAAATTCTGGGGTTAGTGGATTATCAATTTGACAAATATCATTTGGCAGACCGCTTCCAAGGTATAAACCTCTTGTAACACATATTTTGGTTGTAAAGTAGTGGCGAAAGTTTGATGTCAGAACCATCTTGAAGGACAATAATTTGTCCTTAACTTTGGAGAATGGTTATACATTAGTTGTCCCCTTATCTGATGCAAACTCACAGGGCGATCAGCCCCATTAAAAGAGTATCTACACTCTCAGTCTTGCCCATTGTGAAGCCCTCTCTGGAGATATCTTTACCTTCCTGTTTGGAGGAGCTGAAATCCTCGTTTGATAAGGCCTCAGTCAATAGATTAAGAGCTTATTCAAAGTTTGTTTAAAAGTTTAAGCTTGCCATTGATCAGGTGCGTAAATCTTCTCCCATTTACCCCTTGATTGTATGGGAGGAAGAGGCCTTAGATGTGGGGGTTAATGAGCAGTTAACTCAAGGAGCAAAATTCTGCATACCTTCCCTGTATGCTCCCCACTAATCTTTGTGGAGAAGGCTGATGGTACATTACGCCAATGGGTAGATTATGGATATCTCAACAACGTCACCATACCAGACTTACATCCCATCCCCCTGGACTTTTCAGATTGCACGCAGCGTGGATAGGGCGAGAGTCGTTTCCAAGCTGTATTATCTAAACGCGTTAAAACAGATCTGAATCAATAAGGGCCAGGAGTAACTAACCCCATTCCATACCATTAAAGATTTTCCCAATCCAAGATTAAGCCTTTTGGGCTAAAAAATGCCCCTGATATCTTTCAACGCCATTTTAGTGTAGCTTTGTGGGCTTAACTGGGGTATGCGCGGTAGCCTACATGAATGATATTCTGGTGTTCTCCCCTGATAACAAGTCCCACGCAGTACATTTTCAACAGGTGGTGGAGCGTTTGAAGGCAGTTGACCTTACGTTAAAGATATTTAAATGTGAATTCTTCAAGTCACAGATCACCTTACTGGGCAACTTCGTGTTTGATCAAAGTTCACATGATTTCTCCTGGTAGGAGAAGGTAACTTGTAAGTGAATTATTCCCAACTTTGGTTTATAAATTAAGGAGTTTATTTGGGGAAATGTACGTTCCTTAAAAAGAGACTGAAGCATTCTTAAGTGATGACGTGCCTATATAAGGCAAGTTGGGAAAAAGTGTTACAGTGGTCCCCAACTTTGCAGGATGCCTTCCAAGCTAAAAAAGAACCATGTTTTCTACATGTGTCCTTCACCGTGTAGACGCCACAAAGGAGTTTAATGTGGCTTATAGTGCCTCCAACTTCGCCATAGATGCAGCACTATTACAAGTAAACGAAGAAGGAATTGAGCATCAGGTGGAATAATTTTCAGGAAGATGCCCCTGCCTGAGTTAAACTACGCCGTATATGACAAAGAATTTTTGGTAGTGGTTGAGGCGCTTACTTATTGGCGTCATCACTTGCAAGGCTCATCCCAACACCTGCTCATATGTACTGAACACTGTGCATTGTTGTACTACCACACACCTCATGACTTAACATCATGGCAGACCCACAGGCATGAGACCATGCTTCAATATGCATTTTCTTATGCGTTTATAAAGGGCAAGGAGAATGATTTTGCAGATTAATTGAGTCTGTGGAAATCAGGCATTTTGGTTGCTTGGTGGTGCATTTTACACCTTAATTACTTCAATTATTAGTAGAAGAAGAAGTTTCTTGAGTGTAAGATATCTATTATAGTGGTTTTTAAAATAACTTATAAGAAACTAGAAGGCTATTTAAATAGGTAAAAACGAAGTTTAATATTATTATCAGTGATGGGGTAAAAGAAAAAAATTTATTATTATGTTGCTGCTTAATAATTAAACAATTAAAGTTTGAAATGAGCCAGCTGAGTTTTTTCTTTCCGCTTGACTTTACTTTAAAGCAATTTTGAAAAAAGAACATGTCAATTTTCCACCACGGCCTCACCGCATCAATTTCCCCCTCATGTCCTTAGATTCACCACCTGCTGCCCCAGTGTGGGTCAGCGGTGCTCCACCCAAGAGCGTTTACCTCCCAGAAGGCAAACATATGTGGACTGGCTCATCCAGTCCGCCAAATACATCCAGCCGCTACGTCCCTCCAAGAGACCTAGAACTTCACCTCACACAATTTCACCCAACCTGCCCCCATCCCACAGCCCCACCTCAATCACTATCCACTTTTGCCTCCATGTCAAGCACAAAAATCTCTTCCATTATGCCGCCAAAGCAATAATTGAGCTGTCAACCAGAACCTTTGCACCAGCAGGATTTAGAGACTTCCACCCTTGCAAGGTTATTTTTGATATAGGCTTCCCCACCAAAGAGGACGTGGTCGCTGCAGAAACTACGCCATTAATATACATAAACACCCCCATTACCACCATCTGAACACGTCTCCCAGATGATACCACACTCGTGGTGACCTTTGCAAATTTCCCCTCACACCCTCCCCTCAAACACTTTATGAGAGTTAATTTCAAGGCTGGCTACTTATGGTAAAGACCCCATCCTCCAATTCATTGTCCCAAGTGGTGCTGAGCGCCCCGCAGCACCTTGGGTAATGGCCACTATTACCCTCCACCAGCTTAACATGGCCCAGCCCATCCCACCACTTGCCTACATCCCATTCACACCTGATCATTTCTTTTAGGGTTTGCATTGACAGCGGCCGCACAGTTTGCCCCCACTGTCTTGAAATGGACCATACCAAAAAGGCATGTCAATATGATTCAAACCCTGTGAATAATGTCAACCCCACCCAAGAGGCCACACCAACAGCGTTTGAGTGGGGATTTTGGCTGCCCCCAACCTCAGGTTGTAAAATTAATGAACCAGCAGCAAAATCAAACAACCAAAATCCAAGTCAGCAAATTTCCACCTATGCCAACCAATTAGGAGGAGCTTAGTACCCATATTCAATCCAAAAATTTTCCCTAAAACTTACCCAGCCACAGCCATTTTTCACCAAATCAATTCAAGTCATCCAAAATATCTGGGACTTATTGGATGAAGTGATAAAATCTGGGTTAATTGTCCCACCTCTGGATAAACCAATCAATTTAGAACCTTATATGAATCCAGACTTTGATGCTCCACTCCCATCCAAACAATATGTCCCAAAACCCAATGCTATCCCATACCAAAGTGGCCATCAGCTTGCTGAGGCTGCAGTGGCCACACCCAAAAATGCCATATTTGTGAAGCCATGGCAAAATCCCTTGCCGAATTTAAAAACGGGCTTCACCCCTTTGTTCCTCTCCAATTTTCCTTCTGCTGCAAAATAGATATTCCAACGCCTCTATGAAACTCACCACCGCTGTCAAACGTGTCATTACTCTGGCGGAATTTTCCCTGTCCACACATTTCATCAGAGTAAACATTGCAAAATTAGTCAAACTTCCCAACGCCCCCATCTAAGCCAAACACCATGTTGTCAAACCATAGAGTCCTTTATCCAGGCCCAAATTGTCAAGCTCGACTGCTATCTACCTCACCTTGACCCTCAATCTAGTGATGCCCTAACCCCCTTGTTATCAGCATTGACCCACTTTTTCAATGCTAATCCCAAGGATGATGATTATGATCCGCCAGATCCCCCCTCCCCATCTGCCATGCTGGGATAAGCAGCTAGCCGCTGTGCCACCTGGTAGGTTGTTTTCTTATTTCTTTTGCATTTCCCGCTGCTGTTTAGGGCGGTCAATTCATGTTTCTGTTGATTTAGTTTTGGAGTTTTGTTTTGGTATTATCCATCCACTTGCCAGCTTGCCTCGGTTAAATAATAGAAAAAGTGAGACGGATGAAAAATTCATTATAAGCTATGAACATATGAATATGTAAATATGAGGTTTTGACCTATAAGATCTCTTAAAACTTGCTTTGCTTCACTGGAATGGTTGTGGAAGAGTAAATTGTAGGTATGACCATTCCATTAAGTAAGGATTTTTTTTAGACTAGATGGTCCCAACATTAGGTAAGGATTTAATACTGGAACAATTCTCTGTTGTGGAAGATTTTTACACCTGTGGGGACCCCCTCTAAGTCTAAAAAAGAGGTGGTCTCCGCATAGTAATTTACTAAATTATTTATGGAACGAGGAGGAACATTGGATGGGCTCCCTTAATTATGCTACTTGGTTGGCGAAATCTGAAAACTTAATCTCATGCTATTTTGAAGAGATGTTTTAAATTGTATTGCACTAAATCAAAGGGTTTTACCAAGAATCAGCCAGGGTTTTTTGGCTGATTTTGTCCATATTTTGAACTGAAGCACTCTTACTACAATATTAAACTTGTAAATGGTACAACATTAACCCCTTCAAGAGTGTTAGAGGAAGAGTAAGGGTTCAAGAACTGGCCATGGACATGGTTAATGGAAACTCCAGAAGCAAGCGATTTAATAGAGTACTCATCCCCTCACTTATAAGTGATGTCAAAAGGGCCTTCCCAGATAGAACTGAGCTTCTCATTTCTTGGAGTGATGCAATTATTATAGTATAGCACCAAATCTGACAATTGGAAGTTAGGTAGAGGGGACCAGTGCTCATTAGGAGCTTGACTCTCTTTGATGAGAGTCTTTGCCAAGTTGGTTATCGCCTCTGATTGCAACAGGATGATGTGCTGTGCCAACTTCTTCATAGCTTTCTCAAGATAAGTTCTATTAGAGAAGAAAACCTTGGCCAATAATGCAGGCACCCCTGGTTCTTGACCATACAACATGCAAAAGTGACATTTCAGGATCCGGTGATACCTGATATGGTAGGCCTTGAGGGCACTGAGTAAGTAAAGGTCTTAGTGAAAAGGGTCTGGAGTAGCCTTTTTTCCTAGAATAGAGACCAGGGTCCCATTGGCTCTTTCCAAGATACCATTTTTTGATGGGTTATAGGGGGCCAAGGTAATATGTTGTGTTCCCATGGAGGTAGAGAGGATCTTCACCACTCTGGAGGTAGAAATTCCTTGTTGTCATAAATTAGAACCTGGGGACAGCCATTCTGGTTTTTATATTTTGATAAAGGAAAGTGGCCATTGATTTGGCAGTTCGAAAGGAATATCTACAGCCTAAACACACTTGGTAAAGTGGTCTATGCCTACTAAGATGTACCGGTTTCCTCCAGTTGTCTGGGTAGAGGGCCTACCACATCTAGACTTATGATGTGAAAGGATTGTTGAAGCATATTGGTTTGGCAATTATACTAGCTCTTATATCTGGATTTCTTAGTGCATTTCAGACAGGCATCCAGGGCTTCAGTTATGGTTTTTATGATGCCCTCCCATTAGTATCGCTCTTTAACCCACTCATAGGTTTTTAATACTACTTTATGCCGTAGAATGGTATGTGACTCCAAAATTCACGGGTACTCGTTATGATAGTTGGAGATAAAGCAACCAACTCACCCCGATTTCTTAGAAAACTTACCACTTTCCACCTTGGTGTTGCGGGATTTCTGAGCTAGCATTTTTGTGCAGGTTCTTCCTCATCACCCCACACATCTGGCGTCATTAAGAGGTCATGTACCTTTTAGCTTCACTATTGTCTAAATGAAGGATAGGCAGCCATGGTAACCAGTCAACATTCATATTTCGTGCTCCTTCCAAGTGCTTAATTGTCATATTGTAATGCTAAAGCTTCAAAGCCCAGCAAGCTAATTGTCCAGTTGGGTCCTTCATATTCTGCAACCACTTTTAGGATGCTTGGTCAGTAACCACTTTAAAGGTAGTCCCATATAAGAGGGGGTGGTTTTAATTCACAGTGAGAATTACAGCTATGCACTCCTTCTCAGTGACACTGTAGTTGCATTCATCTTTTGAGAGCTTCCTTCTGAAGTAAGAAACATGATAATCTACCCCATGTTCAACTAATTCCAGGATAGCTCCAGCAGCGTAATCTTAGGCATCCATAAACAGCATAAAGGGCTTGCCAAAGTCAGGGGTGGCGGGGGATTGGCCTTTGTTGCAATAGCTCCTTCAAAGTTTCAGAGCGGCTTTTTTGTTCATCACTCTAATGGAAAGGAGTGTTTTAGCAAAGAGGCGGACAAGGGGCTCACTAAGCTTTGCTTATTTGTTGATAAATTGATGGTAGTACCCCATCATACCCAAAATACTGTATGTTTTGAAGGGTTTTAGGTGCAGGTATTTTATATATCGCTTCCACTTCTTCTTGGAGGGGCTGTATTCCATCTTGAGAGATAGCGTGCCCAAGGAAATTCAACTTCTTCTGGAAGAAGGTACATTTGGAGGGTTTCAGCCTGATGTTGGATGCCCACAAGAGTTGAAAAACTTCCTTCAGATGCATGAGGTGCTCGTTGAAGGTCTTAGAGAATGCTGTGATGCATCAAGATAGACAATCAGTAAGCTCAGCTTGAGTTCCTAGAAAATATGATGCATCACCCGCTGAAAAGTGGCAGGTGCATTGCATAGCCCCTGGGGTAACCGAGTGGGTTGGAACAAACCCTCACTACAGATAAGGGCGCACTTCTCCTGAACCTGTGAGGAAAGGTCCATCTGCAAATATACACTAGCCAAATCTATGGTAGAAAATAACTTGAACTCAGAGAGTTGAGCCAAAGAATTGTCAATACGTGGATAGGGTAGCTGTACTTATTGGTGAGGGTTTACATATTATGGTAGTCCATAACACCCAATTAAAGTCCTTTTTTTATTTATAAGTAGAACAGGGGATTAACAAAGGCTTTGGGATGGCACTAGCAACCAAGCGTCCAGAAAATTGTTTGAGCACTTTCCGCGTCTGTAGCTCCTCAACTTTTGATTATAATGGGGTCTATATTGGATGGGATAAGCATCCCCAACATCAATGGTATGCGTCCAACTCTTCATATGTCCATAGTCATTATCAGATTTTGTAAAGATATCGCTATAGCACTCCAAAAACTATGAACTTTATTAAGCTCTTCAGGGATCATATCATCAGAGATATGGACGGTAGGGAAAGTTCATATTTACTGGTCAGCGGGTAATCCCATAACTACCAAAGACCCAAATCTTTGGTCTTGCTTGATATCATTAATGGGTATCATCAGGACTCTTCCGATCACCTGGTGCTTTTTTATGACCATATCATTTGGGTAAGATTCTATCAGTAAATGAATGGGTCGCTGATAGTCTTGGTCCAATACTCCTGGCAATATTCTGGTCTCTAAGGGACTAACACTCTCAACGCTGGTTAAAAGCAATAATATGTTGTAAGAATTTGTAGGGTAATCTTAGTGTCAATTACCCTTTATTCACCCGCTTTAATTGCTAATTCTTCTGATGCATAGAAAGGGATACCCTCTAGGGCGTCCACTAATTTGGGCAGCTTCTTTGTATTCCTCCCCGCCGTTGTATAGTGTAATGATAAGTCTGAAGAAGGATACTCAATGGTGCAAGCGTATTCTTTTTTATCAAGCTCTTCATTGGTCAAAATTAAAGGAATCTCGTAGTTAAGCATGGAGAGATAGCCCTGCCAAAGTTAATAGCTACTTCAAAACTCAAGCATAAGCTGGGTACCAATGAGTAGATAATAGGTATGGTTTGCTAAGTCAAACGCTTGGGCTGACAAAAAGGAGCTTCCAAAAATGAATGGGCATAGAAGAGTAGTCTTCAATGGCGCGAGGCTTGTTTGGCCCTGCAGTCCAAACTCTTGGATGTAGTTGAGGTCAAAATCAGCTTAATTTTTGTATGAGTTTTATTGACACAACGTTCACTAGGGACCCAATGTCGAGGATAGCCCTAACTAACACTCCATTAACAGCAACCACCACTTTGGTTCAAGTTCCACCCAAGATGAGGAAAAAAGAGGACCTCATTTGGACGGAGAATTGAGGTAAGTCGTTTGGAAGTTTCAGGGTATTTTTCTTTGAATTCTGCAGGGTATGAACACACTGGATTAATCAGATCTATGTGGTAATGAGCTGGTTTGCATCACTGGCAGTTTAGTAATATCAAGTCTCTTCAACACTTGCCGGTGATAAGTTTCGCAGGGATCTTAGCTTAATCCACTCTCTCTGTGTTCAAGCATTTAGGGTACCTCAACTTCTACTGGGGCTCCTAGAACATAATGACCCATATCTTCGAACCACCTTCAGATTTGTCATCAGAGGGGTTATTGATGTATGTTAGGGAGCTCATAAGGGGTTTCTCCTCCACTTTATTAACTTTTGGGGAGGCGTTGAAAATGTCACAGCTTGATTTTTGACCTTAAAATAAGGAGTATGTGCTGCCTCATAGAGATAGATTTCGGACTGGAGTTAGCTGGATGAGAGGTCAAAGGAAGTAGCGTTGTGGAGGTGGATGCTTTAACTACGCCAGCTTTGGGTCAATCAGTGGCTGGGTGATTTTTTGAAACAGTCGATTTTTTTTGTGACGAGACATAAAACCCATGGTTAATGGGTTGATTGGCACCAAAGAAAGGGGTTTAAGCTTAGGAGCAGGCTTTGGAACCACTTGGAAAGGCCGCTCTGGAGAAGAAGATGTGAAAGGCAAAGGATTGACTGCTTCTATCAACTGGGTTTTTTGAGCTGAAGATAAAGGGGAGCACTGCCCATTACTGCCATAATCATCTGACTATCTTTATGGAAAGAAGAAGCATTTTGTGAATGTAACTCCACAAAAGCAGGTTCCCAGAACGAAGAAGCCATAGTAGAGGCTAAATTGGTCAAAGTAGATGCTTGCCTCAAAGATCCATGCGAAGGGTCAAAAACATAGATATCAGCCATTACTAGCAGAGCCTCTTTGATATCTTAAAATTTTGAAGATGTGATTGACTGTAAAGATATGCAGCGCCAAAGAGGGATGATGCGTTAAACCAGTCAAAAAAGCAACTATGACTTCATCTAGTGGTAACATGTTTGCCAGTTACAGAGGTTGAGATTCACTATAAAATTGCTAAATAAAAGAGGGGATTGATTACTCCTCTTGCATACCAAGGCACATAAAGGCCTGTTTTCGCCTTTGTAAACTCTGTCTGGAGCCAAATTCGTCAATGATGGATTTTTTAATCTCCGCCCAGGTGCTGAGGGTGGCCATGGTGGGAACCATTATCTCCTCAGCCACACGACTCAAGCAGAGGAGGATATACCGGATTTCTGCTTCTAGGATTCTCCATCCATAACGGATTCATATACAAACAATAAAGAGACAATATCACTCTTACCAGGGGTAAACTTATCTCGGATAGGGGGTTTATGGATGGTAGGGGAATCCCCATAAGGGCCTTGGTAAGAGTGCTGCTCAAGCCTTTAAGGTGAGACAATGCATTGGCTAGCTGTAGTTTAATAGCTGCCAACCTAGGTTCAGGTACCGTTGAAAATTTTGTTAATAGGAATTTGTGGTGTACAAAACCTCCTGTAGTGAGCATCACTTGTGGAAAATCAGGCCTTTTGGTTGCTCGCTGATGCATTTTACACCTGGATTACCACAATTATTAGCAGGAAAAATAGGTTTCACAACTGCGGGATATTTATTATCAAGGTGTTTTTTATTATAAATTATAAGAAACTAGAATACTATCAAACAAGAAAAAGAAGTTTTTTTATAAGTATAAATAACGTTGTAAAAGAAGAACCCTATAAATATGTTGCTGCTTAGTTCTTAAACAATTTGAGGTTTGAAGTGAGACGGCTGAATAATTCAGTATAAGCTACAAACAACAGAATTAAGAAATATGAGGTTTTATCCTATTAGATCTCTTGAAACTAGCTTTACATAAATTTAATGGTCGCGGAAGGCCAATAGTAGGTAGGATCAGTTCATTAGGTAAGGATTTGATATATAGGATTTAATCACCTTTGAGGAAAATTTTACACCTATGTGGACCCCCTCTGAGACTATAAAAGGGTGGTTCCAACGTAGGTGGTTTAAATAAATTATTTACGGAATGAGGAGAAGCCTCAGATGGGCCCCCTTGATTCCACTGCTTGGTTGGAGCAATCTGACCACTTACTTCGTGCTATTTTGCTGAGAGTTATTAATAAATGTATTGCCCTAATTCAAAGGGTTAGACTGTGAATTGGCCATAGTATTTTGGCTAATCTCATCTGTATTTTGAATCAAAGCACTCTTACTACAATATCAGACTTGTAATTGTCCAACTGAGCCAAAACCCTACTCTAGTTCCCGATAATAAGGAGGTGGAGTTACATAACACCCACTTGGTGATTCACCAGGTAAGATTGTGTCTCAACTTCAATCTCCCTTGGCCCACAGACCTTTACTTGAACCTCTGGAAAATGCAGAGGAATATAGTATGTTCAGAAAAGTAGTCATTTCACAGCCGATTTCAGCTGAGTATACAACGGTCCTCGCCAAGCAAGTTGAATCAAGAAGAAATTACCAGGGGATACCACATTAAAGATGAGATGGTGTGATTTTAGGGACGCCTATGGGTTCCCACAGGACTCCTTCTCCTGGAAATTATCTAGGAACATCATGATGAGCTCACTGTTGGCCACCCTGGAAAAGCAAAGAACCTTGAGCTTATCTGTCACATTTATAATTGGAAGATATTAGCTGCTCGGGTAGGCAGGTATTGTAAAGAGTGCGTAGTCTGCAACCAAATGGAACTGAATCTCCAGCATCAAGCAGGTTTGTTGGTGACAATTCAAAAGGCCCAAGGGCCTTGGACTTCATTATCAGTGGATTTTATTGTGGAAGACCTGCTTCTTAAGGCTATGACGCCATCATGGTATTGCTGAACCATTATACCAAATTGTTCCACTTTATCTATTGTAAACCACAGTAACCGCAGCAGAGATGGCCAGGCTCTTCATGTCATGGTTAATGACATGATAGTAAGCAACAACCCCAGGGATAAAGCTGTGCGCCAGGAAGCCCAGAAGGTGAAGCTTCAGACCCACCATGACCTCAAGCACATTAGATAAAAACTCTGGGTACAGATCTATATGCACAGGTTGGTACTAGTAAGGTGCATAATGCCCAGCCCCTTGTGTCAACTCAGGCGTTAAAACGGATGAGTTATTCAGTTTACTATGATGGTTCAATTCAGTTGATTGAGGAATGGGGGTTTGAAACCCATTCCGTTTACAAAATTAAACATTTGGATATGGTACAACAACAATCAATTACTTACATGAAGTCAGTTTTGGTGTATTCTACTAATTCAGATGAGAGTATTAACTATTGATGAATCAGTGCTTGGGACTGCTTCAGAAGACCCAAAATTACCCTGACATTGTTTAACTTTAATTTTTGTGACCAAAATTCGTTATTGGTCGAATTTCTCAATATTTTTTACCGTTTTTCTCGTTTTATTAAATGTTGTCTTAACAAATCCTGTGCGCAGACCTCTTTGAGGAGGTCTCACGCTACGTTAGCCATGCCATTTTAAATATGATAAAGTTATGACCTTATGCACCTTTGGTTCTCCCAGGTTCCCTCCAACCTGGGATGCTTACTCCTTCTTCTCCTGTGCTCCACGTCGCATTTGGTGGGTTAAGATCTATAAAGATTGCATTCTCACCTTAAGTTATTATTGCTCCAGCACCCTCTTCTGGGCTCTAGTACCTTTTGTACTAACGGCTAGTTCCATGGCGTTATCTCTGTGCATCAAGCACTACCATGCTGGGAACAGGAGAGTTATAGACACTCTCCTTACATTAGTCAACCAACCTCTTAATTTTATGTGGCTGAACATTATCCGTGCGGGACATTCCCAAGGTTCAAAAGGTGGGCGCCAGCTGTGGGCTTTGGCTGTGGTCAGCTGCACCGCTGTTTCACCTTTTTTCTGAAGTTTAAAGCATCTCGGCATTATTTTGGCTGCCTCTAACTGGAAATTACCCACACTTCATGCTTATACCTGGTGGATACAGATGCTTCTGGGTCTAAAAGTCATGATTCCCCAACTTTTTCACTGAACTTTACAAAATCAAATTAAATTATTTGGAGTTCTTTTTGGCAGCATGTTCTGACAATGCCAGTGGAATTGGCACAGATGGGCCTGGGGGTGTTGCCCTTGGATAACGTTGGTCATTCTGTTGCTGTTATGGGAATAGGGTCTTTCACGTCTAAAACACGTTTTATAATGGAAACTTTATATATACTTTTAAACCAAATTT